>JAANYP010004154.1:0-75660 GCA_020465985.1 Centrapalus pauciflorus
CCCTATGAGCTATTCCACAACAGAAGTCCCCTAATAGCTTTCTTCAAGCCTTTTGGATGCCCATGTACTATTCTTCACACTAAGACTCACTTAGGGAAGTGTGAGAGTAAGGCTGAAGAAGGATTTTTTGTAGGATACTCAATTCAAAGCAAAGCCTATAGAGTATACAACAGAGTGTCTAAAACAATTGAAGAAAGTGCCAATGTTGAATTTAATGAAAATACTGCTAACATCAAAGGCACTGGTCCTGATTGGTTATTTGATTTAGATTCTCTAACAAATTCTCTGAGCTTTGCTGAGTTTACTGCAGAAGCTGATGCATACAGGGTTGAAGCTGCTAACACGCATTCTCATGCTGCCAATACAATTTCTCATGCTGTTGGCACAAAGTTTCAGAATGCTGCAGATTCAACAAGTTGGGATGACTTCACCACTCTACCACTTCTGTCATGTGATCCTCCAGGGGTCCTGAGCACTCAACATGATGCAAATCCAGACACTGAAGTGCCATTTCCAAGTCCTGACAGCACAGCTCAAACACAAAAGGAAACAGCTCCAGTTTCTAGGCTAGCAGTCCCAACAGCTTCTCAAGCTGTTAGCCTAGAAACTCAAACTGTTCCAGAAACTGAATCATTCACTGGTTTTGATGGAGATGACACAAACCTTGGAACATCCTTCCAAACAGAGAGAGAGCCCACACTAAGAGTTCATAAGTATCACCCTCTCAATCAAATACTGGGTGATCCAAGCACTCCTGTTCAAACAAGGAAGATGGTCCACAATGAGACTGCTGTTGCTGAACAAGCAGTTCCAGAATTCAGCCTAGCTGCTTTTGAACACGCCTGTTTCATGTCTCAACTAGAACCCAAAAAGGCATCAGAAGCACTAAAAGATTCATCCTGGATTGAAGCTATGCAAGAAGAGCTTTTACAGTTTAAAATTCAGAATGTATGGACTCTGGTGGATCTTCCTAATGGTAAGAGAGCAATAGGTACAAGGTGGGTGTTCAGAAACAAGAAGGATGAGAGAGGGATAGTCATCAAGAACAAAGCAAGACTAGTAGCACAAGGGTACACTCAAGAAGAAGGAATAGATTATGATGATGTCTTTGCTCCAGTAGCAAGAATTGAAGCCATCAGACTATTTCTAGCATATGCAAGTTTCAAAGGCTTTAAAGTGTATCAAATGGATGTTAAGTCTGCTTTCTTGTATGGGACAATTGAAGAGGAAGTGTATGTGTGTCAACCTCCTGGTTTTGAAGACTACAAGTATCCAGACAGGGTGTACAAGCTAGACAAAGCTCTCTATGGTCTTCACCAAGCCCCCAGAGCATGGTATGACACACTGTCATCATATCTTCTACAGAATGGATTCAAGAGAGGCACTCTGGACAAAACACTTTTCACTAAATCCATCAAAGCTGAGATTCTTCTTGTCCAGATCTATGTTGATGACATCATTTTTGGCTCAACTAATGATAAGTTGTGCAAAGATTTTGAGGCCCTAATGCACAAAAAGTTTCAAATGAGTTCAATGGGGGAACTCACATTCTTTCTAGGGCTGCAGGTCAAACAGAAGCCTACTGGTCTATTCATAAGTCAATCAAAGTATGTCAAAGACATACTGGAAAAGTTTGGCTATCAAGACACAAAGGTTGCAAGCACTCCAATGGATCCTCATAAACAGCTTCATACAGACAAAGACGGCATAGATGTGGACATTCATCTATACAGATCCCTTATAGGATCTCTCATGTATCTAACATCTTCTAGACCTGATATAATGTTTGCTGTCTGTGTGTGTGCCAGGTTTCAATGTTCACCAAAGGATTCTCACTTGGTTGCTGTTAAGAGAATTTTCAGATACCTTAAAGGCCAACCACATTTAGGCCTCTGGTATCCCAAAGACTCTCCTTTTGAACTAACTGCATATTCTGACAGTGACTATGGTGGTTGCAACATTGACAGAAAATCCACAACTGGTGGATGTCAATACTTAGGAGCAAGACTGGTCTCTTGGCAATGCAAGAAACAAACAACTGTCTCCACATCATCCACTGAAGCAGAATACGTAGCAGCTGCAAGCTGCTGCTCCCAGGTAATGTGGATTCAAAATCAGCTAAGAGACTATGGTATGAATTTCTTATCCACTCCTATTTATATTGACAATTCAAGTGCCATTAGCATTGTGCAAAACCCAGTGAAATTCCCAAAAACCAAGCATATAGAAATCAGATTTCACTTCATCAGAGATTGTAATGAAAAGAAGTTAATCCAAGTTACCAAAATACATACTGATGATCAGCTAGCTGATCTATTTACAAAACCTTTTGATGTAGGAAGGTTCACTTTCCTAATATCAAACATTGGTATGGTAAACATGGATTAATTGATTTTTATTATTATCAACTCAATATGCTAATTTAAGGGGGAGACACTGTTCCATTGAAAATCTGCACAAATTTACACTAACAGCATGAGTCTTTTCTCATGCTGCTAGTTCATTTTCTCGGACTGCTAGTTATTTTCACTTGATCTGTCAAAGTGTGCAGGGTATTTAGGTAATTTCCCAAATGTGTGCGCGGGACCTAACCTTTTCGAAACCTTTAAAGGTCCCAGTTTCGTTCAGTTGTAACTACCAGTTACATATTCTTCTTCCACGGCCTTCTGCTTTCTCTCTGAACGATACACACATTCTCTTCAAACCCTAAACCCTAAACCGTCGTTTCTTGATCAATGGAGTTCGTAAAAGAACACAACTGCCTCCCATACACCCTGAAACACACTGACCTTGAACCGTTCCATGAGATGATGGACTTCCTCAGGCACTCCCATATACACTATGCACTCAATATTGACCCCACTATATACATATCTCATATTGAGCAATTCTGGAATCATGCCTATGTTCAAACCATCAATGGAGTGCCTACCCTGACTTCCAAAATCGATGGTACTACCATCAATATCACCGAGGAGTCCATCAGACATCATCTGCATCTTCAAGATGCCACAGGTATAAAAGACCTATCTCTTACTGCTTTACACTTTGGTCTTCAAAATATTGGATATAGGGGTCCTGCTGATTCTTTTACTTTCTTGAAAGCACATTTTTCTCCTAAATGGAAATACCTTGTGCATATTATTCAACAATGTTTAAGCCCCAAAAGAACTGGTTGGTCCGAATTTTCTTCAAATATTGCCACTGCCTTAGTGTGCTTTTCTACTGGCCAACAGTTTAATTTTTCAAATATGATCTTTCAAGGAATGTTAAGGCATCATTCCTTGAAGCATGGGAAATTTTTGATGTATCCTCGATTTTTGGCAAAAATAATTGCACACACCTGCACTGCTTCAAATTTACATAAGAGGATATATGTTTCCCATAGGCACTCACTATCTTCAATCAAAAGGCTGATAAAGCCAAGTGCCAATTTTGTTAGCATTGATGCTCCATTGCCCTCTGCAATGATGAACATCATCACAAGAAACAGAGGAGAGGGGCCTGAGCAGACACAGCCTAACATTACTGCTTCAACCCCAGGACCCCAACCCACTCCTCATGATACAGATATTCCCACTGATCCTTTTGTACAGCCCACACGCCCACTACAATACTTATATAAAAGGAAAAGGGGACGAGGAGCTCCTTCCTCCTCCTCCCTTAGACAAGAGCCATATATCCCTGTGCAGGAGGATCCTTCTGCACAGAATATCCAAAGGGAACCAATTGAGGACACTCCCAACCTCAATCAGGAGGTGAACATCTCTTCTGAGACTGTTCATATGGGTTCTGTGGCTGGCACTACTGATGTCTCTGCACAAGAGGCACAGGACAGGGCCAACATCTCTAAGACCACACCCATGGCAACAGCAAGTGTGCAAACACGAGCTGGAAGTCCCCAGTACCAAGAAAAGAGGGGCCCAGAGGTTCCTACTTCTGGTGTTAATGTCAGTGATAGACCACAAACACCCCTGGTGTTATCTGATCTTGAGACTAGTCTGCAACTGATGCTCTTAACGGATCCAAAGCTGAAACCTGTTGTAACAATGTTGGAATACCAAATGTCCATCATTGCTGCACAGGGGGCACAAATTCATGCACTCAAACAGGCAGAAGCTGCTCACAATCAGAAACTGGCTAATCTACACAAAGGGTTTACTCTTTGTGGAAATAAGCTCATCAAACTAGAGCAGTTGATTCAAACCCATGTGGCAAAGGTTGTAGGTCCTTCTGACCAAACCAATGCTTCCAAAAAGGGGGAGAATCAGGAAGTTCCTGAACCAGTCCAAGCAGCTCCAACACCAACAGTCCAAGCAGCATCAACAGCTCCATCTTCTAGGCTAGCAGTCCCAACAGCTTCTCAAGCTGTTAGCCTAGAAACTCAAGCTGCTTCTACAAGAGCAACTGGAGTTGTTATAAGAGAAGGTATTCAAGCTCCATCCAGTTCAGTCCAAGCTACATCTTCTGCTACAAAAGATAAGGGCAAGGGTATTCTCATTGAGTCTCCAAAGCACAAGTTTTCTTCCAGAAAAGCCCAGATTGCCTTTGATGCTGAGATTGCCAGAAAATTAGCAGAAGAACAAGATCAGGCCTTAGACCAGCAAACCCATGCCCCAATGCAAGATGATGAAACCTTAGGAGATTACCTAAGAGGGTTTGTGGTCAAGCAAGGTGAAAGGAAGAGGAAGATGCCAACTGGGCATACCAAGGCTGAAAATAGAAGATTGTTGATCAATTTTGCCGTTGCAGCAGACATTCCAAAGAAAATTGCTCAGTCCATGAGTACTGAAAGGCTGCAGGAAATACATGATAAAGAAATGGAGAAAAGAAAGAAAACAAGAGTCTCTTCAGCAGTTCAGCCAGTACCAAAAGTTCAATCGTCCCAATCAGTTCAACCATCAACAAAACCAGTCCAAACTGAAGCTGCCAGTGCACCTGCTCCCACTGATCAACCTACTGTTTCTGTTCCATCATCTGTTAAGAGGGTGATCTTTCAGCACCATTTGCAAAAAGCTATGGAAATAGAAAAGTTGATTGATCAACATGACTTCACAAAGCCAGAAATCAACTACTGGTTTGCCAGGTCTCTGGATGAAAGAAATATAAGGGTCAAGTTTGTGATAAGGAGAGAATCTGGACCAGAAGAGGAGTATGATACATTCTGGCAGATGGTCCATAAGCTGACCAGGGATGAACTAATAAAGATGTACCACATAGGGTCTGTTTCTCAAGTCAGATCTGATCTTCCACAAGTAAAACAACTCATCAGAGATCTAAGTTCAGTTGCTGATGCTGAATTTGCAAGAAAAGAAGTGGAAGATGCTGAGAAGAAAGGGAAGCAGATCAAGGAAGTACATATTTTTGTCAAATCCAGAACCTACAGAATTCAATTCAAAGATGGATTTGGTATTTTCTTCAATCTCGAGTTTTATAATTTTTCAAAAGATATGCTGCTTCAAATAAAATCAGTTAGGATATCTTGTGATAAAGAAGAGATGAAGAGAGAATTTTTGAAGGCTATAGATCAGAAGCTTGCACAATTGTAAGTTTTTGAAAGCCTTGGTTTGTAAATAACAGTTTACTTTTTCATTTCCTTATTTGTATAGAACTTAAAGTCTTGTATAAAGAATTTAAGTTAGGGGGAGATTGTTGGGAAATAGTTTAAGTATACTCAAGCTGTTAGTTAGACTTCTCATACTGTTAGTAGAATTTCTGTGTAAGTACAAAGTTCATGCTGCTAGTTGAAGAAACTCGAGCTGCCAGTATAAAAGTTCAAGCTGCCAGAGCAAAATAACTCAAGCTGCTCAGTTCATGCTGCCAAGTCATTCAAGCTGCTCAACAGTTTCATAAACAGAATGTGCTGATTTTCAGGGAAGATATCTACAAGAAGATTCCAGCATATCTACTATCAGAGAAGTCATAGTCCTTCAAGGAAACACGTCCATAAAGCAATATAAATAGACAGAAGATTGTATAGAAGATATACGCATAGAATAAGAGTTTTCTGCATATTTTGAGTCTGTAATTGCTTTATTGTTCAAGTTTTCTTAAGCCTCTAAGGTTGTAAAACCCTAAGAACAGTTTGTGTTCTTCGTCTAATCAAAACAGATTAGAGGTGATTGTAATCAGTGAATTCAGCAATACAAACAGTCTTGATTACTTCTTATGTTTTATGCTATTATTGATTCTGAAAGTTTTTGTCAAAATAATTAAGTGTTATTCCGCAAACTTCTTAATTAAACTTTGATTCAAAGCAAGATTATTGATTTATACTCTGATAAATTCAAATCAGTTAATCTTGGTTATTCATAATTTTCATAAGTTATAGATCCTGACAGACATCACAACAGTTTGATTTATCAGGTAATGCTGATGAAAGCAGAGCAGTGTTTTGATTGTAAGAAAAGGATTTCTTTTTATTTTCAATTTCAGATTCAAACACTCTCAGGCTGTTGTAGAGGTCATCCAACTCTATTTCATCTAGAGTGTCTTTGGTTCTCCATTGAGCAGCATAGACTGGCCATTCTTCACCAAGAGATCTGAGGAATTTTCTGTTCACTTCATCTTGATCCAGGCTGACCTTAGCACTCTCCAATTCTCCTATCAGCTTATTAAACATATCAAAAATTTGGGTAGGGTTTTCATTCTTCCCACCAGAAAAGTTTTCATTCTGCTGTTTTAAGAGATCCTTTTGGTTCCTTTTGGTGCTAGCATTGCTAGCAAATCTTTTCTCTAAAGCAAGCCAAAGAGAATGAGTCGTATAGAACTTTTTAAACTGATGTTGATAAACATTAGGAATGGCTATTTGTAAATGAGTAAGAGCTTTGACTTCATTGATTATAGCCTTTCTTTCAATCTCAGTTTTTGGAGGTGTTCTTTTAGGTTTGCCCTCAGCATCTAGTTCAGGATCAACTGCAGGAGGATTTTCAACAGCTTCCATAGGGCATAGTCAATAAATTGAATGTGATGTTGAATCCTGAGTTTCCACATCTCGAACTCAGTGGGGTTGAGCATAGGCACTTTGAGTCCTTGCCCAGGTCCACTACTGCTATTTTCAAACTCCATTGCAAAAAAAAAAGATTAAAACAAAGAAAGTTTCTGACTTTGAAAACAAAGAATAACAAATAAAACCTGTGGCTCTGATACCAGTTGTCAGAATCAAAATCAACTAAGATTAACTGGTTTCAATAGATCAGAGTTTAAACCAATAATCTTGTTTTGAATCAAAGTCCAATTAAGAAGTTTGCGGAATAACACTTAACTGTTTTAAGAAAACTTTCAGAACAAATAAAGAACAAATATTCAAATAAACACAATCAATATCAATAACTTTATAATACTGGTTGGGAATTCGTATTGTTTTTCATAAAAACATAAACATTAATCATATTAACGCACAACGGAAGCTTTTATAATCACGAATTCCGTACACGGATCATCAAGTATACATAAGATAAGTAAACGAGAAAGCAATAAAAATTCGTACCTTTGTATTCGATGACAAGAATACACGAATGAGATGCTCTCGGTATCCACCGGTGATGACACGATCGAGCGGCGCCAGGTTTGTAATCAAACACACAAAGAATGGGAAAACCAAAGTCCAAATTTATGTGTTTGGTACGGCCGAAAGCACCACACACACATACACCTTATGTGTGTGTGTGCGGCGTGAATTGCCAAAATCCACTTTTTGGTCACTCACACTTTTATTATATATACACATCACTATTGTATATATAATATATGTATCGCCGTGTGTGTATATGTGTATATATATATATATATATATATATATATATATATATATATATATATATATATATATATATATATATATATATTATTATTATTATTATGAGTTTTAGTCTTAATCAAACTCTAATATAATAATATAATATATATCTTAATAATTATCTTTATTATTTAAACCTTATATAATTATCTCTATAATTATATTTTTATTAAATAATATTTATCTTTTATATATTATCTAATAATATATAAATGACTAGATAATTATTTATAATTATCTCTATTTATTTTTCTATAATTATACATCTACTTATCCAATATTTTGATGATAATATCAATTCAAATAAATACATCTTTTATTTAATATCTAATAATAAATAAAAGACTAGATAAATTATTATTTAATTATCATCCAATGACTATTAAATCACTTCAATATCTAATATTGCATTTTTAGTCCCCGTACTTTGAGATATAATTAATCATCCATTAATTTAATCTCAATGATCATTTCGTGTCTTAAACAATATTCAATATTATTTATTTAATAGTTTAATTGCATGTGCTCAATTGTGCTCATCGGTGTGACCCTCAAGTGTTTTATGAAATTAGCCATGATGCAGTAGTAATGTCATCTTTACACACCATACAATAACATACTCCCACTTGTGTAAGACAACATACTGTCCTACAGTACGCGCCTAAAGGAGGTCATGGCTAGACACTTTAGGCAACCAAGGTCATAAAAACTCTAACTCCCATTTGGGCATTCTTGTTGAAACAGTCTTCCAAAAAGAAACTTAGGTTATATCCCATGCATCGCGATATTTGAATGTGAAAGCTAGGCATGGATTAGATCAACCGTAGCAAACACGATTATGTTTCTCGACTCCTTGGTCTTATATTGAACTGTGACAGACAGAGTAGAACACATCAATTCTGTCCGAGCATGGCCATGCATTTCTGTTAGCATCGATCGCCGAGGGGCCCAGAAATATCTCTTCTTAGTTAAAAGGTGCAAATCCCATCTTGAGTATCTACGCCTCCAGCACGACTCCCACTACAACCAGCCTCGAACCGTTATGATCACCCAGTTACGGATGACGTTAGGTTAGCCTAAATGTACAGCAGCACCCGCACTAAAGTACGTAGACATCTCAGGTACTAAGGATTACCTTTTTGAGACGATTCATGACTATGATCCACAAAGTGGTCCCAATCGGTGGGTCAATCCAATATTTGTTCGCAACAAATACCTGTGAATTTGGTCCAACCTTTGTTATATTCATCACCCATGAATATCAACCAAAAACCACAGTAGCCTTTTAATTCTCGTTGTGGTTCCCACGACAACAAGCAGCTACAGAATAGTTTTAGAATAACTTCAAATTTATTCTTGGATTTCTAAAAGATACAAAATAGGACGACATTAAAGATATCATGTTGAACTCCTTTATCTAAATAAACACAACATGATTTCCATCAATTTAATGCTACTGTTCCTTTATCAAATGTAACGGTAATATGATCTATCAAAAATTTAATTTCAGACATGATCTTAGTGGGAGTGTTCTCTAGTTAACTGACTTAACTTCCATTACCGTTTATCTTTGAAAAATTTACACTAGTTCTTTGTTACAAGTTCTTTGTAATATTATTCAGACCCATTCTGAATCTCTTTACAAATTTCTATCCATTATCTTTAGAGGAACTGGTAAATCACTCATAAAGACACCAGGATTAAAATTTAGGAGCTCTAGCAATTCAGATTAATTGCTACTAGTGATACGTTTAGATGTTTAGTCTTGAATCTGACAGTATGCAGTTTATCTATATCTTAACAAGATATCTTTAATATGTGTTCAACATTTGGGATTTGTATCCATAACCACCAGAACCTGGTTATCGACAACATTTTGTTGTAGCGTTCCGTCAAGTTTGCCAACGAGTGTTTAAACAAGTCAAAAGCTATTACTTGACTAACCATCACACAAGTTGTATACATTTCACATGTAATTTTATAAAATGCGATTACTTCTTGTCTAAACAATCCTGACTTCTCAAATCTAATTATTTCTGACAAGTGAAGTGAACTAACCTCCATGTAACTCCTTTACATTTAATTCTGCATTTTATTAGTTTCAATATAATCACGGATGACTATCCAACTCATATAATCTCTTGAACTAACTTTCAAGAATTAATAAGTTCAATGAAACTACAATTGAACACTTGAACAATTTACACAACAATATGGTAACCCATTTGACTACTAGCTTGTCCAATCTCCATCGACAAGTTACTATTCAAGCTCCACTTGAATCAATAGTCTATAATCATGATTTAGTAATCTTAAACAATAGGAATTTCAAGCAATAAATTTTCAACTCCAAAAATTTCTTTATTTATCCCAAAAATTTTTTGCAAAAAATTCAACTACAAAGTTGTTTACTACACCATGATAAATAATTGATGACATGAAAAATAGTGTCCAACATAGTATTCTCTAAGATGTCTCTATGCTCCCACTGAATCTGTCATCTCTTTCACTTCATTTTAGTCATTGTAGACATTATGCATAAAACTTTGTTCAATTGGGTATCACATATCCAAGAACAATAGAAGTGGCTGATTCAGATACACGAAGTCTCAATGCGGTCAACCTTGACCGCTTCCAAGTACTTGGGACAATTCCTTTCCCAGTGCCCAGTTTCCTAGCACTCAAAGAATTTGTCATCCTTGGATTTGACTTCTTTGGTTCTAGGTTTTAGCTACTTGTTAGCTTTAACCTCCGGCTTGGAAACTTATTTTCCCTTCCGTCTCTTTCCCTATCTTCTCTCTTTAATCATTCCCTCAGCAGTCTATAGCATCTGATGCAGCTCACTGATCATCTTCTCCATGCATGTTGTAAGAAATTACATATTGCTAAAATTTCTTCAATAAGGAATTAAGAATTAGATTCATAGTCATGTCCTGTGTCACGGGATACCCAAGTCTGCTAAGATGATCCAGATAACCTTTCATCTTCAGCACATGGGGTCTAACAGTTGTTCCTTCTGCCATTCTGCAGGAGCTCAGAGCCCTAATCGTATATCTTTCTCAGTCCGAGCTTGAGTCTGGAACATATCCTTTAGCTGGCGATACATCCGGCAAGCTAAGACATCCATAAGGTTAGTCCGCGGCTAAGATGTCATGGTCGCAAGCATTAGACAGGCAACATCGACCAAATCCTCAGAGTGCTTCTTGTGGAGATTTCTCTCCTCAATTGTAGCAGTCTCTGCAGGAGCAGGTCCTGGTGCCCTTTCCAGAACATACGAATTCCGCTTTGTACTCAGAACATTAGTCAGATCTTAATCCAGTTCAGGAAGTTGCCTCTTTTGAGTTCTCCATATCCTGAATGGACCTCAAAGTAACAACATGTGCTTTTGGGGAAGATTTTCAATAGGAGGAGGTTGAGGATGGAGATTGAAGTTATCATTGTTGTTGTTGTTGTTACTATTGTCATTATTTTTATTTAAACCGCTTCTACCTCTGCCTCTTTCAACCATCTAAAACAAATTTTCAAAAATTAGTATTTGATTAACCATTAATAAATCAATAACCCAAAATTCAGAAAATGATTTATTAATCCAACGAACCATTTTACTTATTCATGCATGTGAAGACCATCCCTTACGGGGCAGTCCTCAGAGTCTAGGTCCCACAAATTGCAATACGATATCAACCATACTAAGATAGGGTAATTAATTGCGGAATTAAAAATTACATGTACATACAGATTAGGATTTAAGTTTACGTATTTCAAAATAAAGTTATAAAAGGGTAACATCTAATCTAATCATAATATCATACATTACATCAAAACTACCCAGAACCACCACAATTGTTGTCTTCCAATCAGTACCAGTAAGATTTGTTGAGTAGTGGTCTAGAAAATCTTCAAAAACTTGAATCTTGAATGACCTAAGTACTAGGTCCTGCAGATGATTTTCCTTTGGCTTTTCCTGTAAAATATTAATGCAACATCTGTAAGCAAAGCTTAGTGAGTTTATAGATTTTCAATATCAACATGCGTGTCAAGCGGAGTCATTAATCTTAGCGTGATATCTCTTGGCTGCCGCTACAGCCCTCATGATTGAGATATAGAATCATAGAATCGGATGATGTTCAAGCCACACTCACGCTTAAATCGTGGGGATCAGCCACATACTGGGCTAGCTACCAGTAAGTCAATATGGCGGAACATCGGAGGTCATTACCAAGTTCATAAGAACTGGTGAAATAGCCGGGTCTAGAACAATAGACCATAAGGGCTAGTCAAGCTGAATCAATCTATCAAATGTCTGATCAATGATGTAAGCATATGTCTTAGAAGTCATGATAGCAATGAATCATAAAGCAAAGTCTGAAGCAATATTAAATGCAATATGAAAAGATAATCAAATAGCTATCATGATCCGCTGGGCAACACCCATCCATGGTGTGCACAGGTCTCATTCCAGCTGATAAAGTGAATATCAATAAATCTATCAGCAACAATATATCTCAACCGGATCTATGCATGTTCAATCTGAATATCTATAACTCACTGGTCTGGGTCTTGCTCAAACAGATATATGAATCTGCCACCTAAGTTATCTCAGGATTTTGTCTTCGTCAATCTGTAATCTGTAAATCAACTCTCTGACCCGCTTTAAATCTTTAAAAATCTTTGTCTTTATGTTCAGAATTTCACTGAACCTGTCCAGAATTATATCATATAAATCTCATGTCAATATCATCATCATTATCATGGAATTTTCATCATCTTTTGTCTTTTAATCTTTATAATCTTAAATTTCATCTGATTCTGATAACTTATTTATTCTCAAATCATTCTAATACATAAAATTGGGTTTCGGATCATAAATTTCCGATCAGCCCGGATTGGGATCCGGATTCGGATTCATCCGAAATGGGCCATCCGGATTCGGATCAACCGGATCCGGACCAAACCGAATTAAGGACCCGAATTAGCTTATCCGAAATGTAATCCGAATTCGGACCAATTAATAACCGAATCAGTTATCCGGATTCGGATTTGAGACCGAATTAGGTGCCTTCCGAATTCAATCTTGATACATCCGAATTATCATTGGGTCCGAATTAGGATCAACCGATTATAAGAATCCGAAAATGAAATCATCCGAACCAAAGCTTATGTCCGAAACAAGGAAATCCGAAATAGAGAATCATCCGGAATAGATATTATCCGAACCGAAGCTTAGGTCCGAAATGGGCACCATCCGAATTCGGTCCTACCCGAATTCGGACCTCATACTTAGTATATTTTCCAGAAATTGTTCTTGATGTTCTTCATTTGGTTCATACGGATTTTTCTTAAAAATTCTCAAAACTTAATTAAATCAACATGCAACATAATATATTGATATATTAACATTATTTGAGTAATTTTATATAATTATATTGATCAAAAACATCATAAATATAACAAGATCATCCAAAAATGATCATTTTTGTCAAGAACATCATTTTTCATCCAAAAACTCAGATTTTCTTCTTATTTGAATAATCCAAACTAAAATTCTTGTTTCTTTAACATCTATTAACTTAAATTCATCATAATCTACTAAGTTTATTTACATGCAACAAGATTTTCAAATCATCAATTCGGTTTTTATGAAAACCGAACATAAACTCTAATATTTGGAATTTTAAGTAATTGTTACCTTTAAATCTGGAAATTCCTTGTTGATTGATGATTGTTGTAACTTCTTCTTGTAGTAAATCTTCAAATAAATGATCAAATCTTGAATTTTCTTGGTGAATTGTGAGGTTAGCCGTGAGTTTTAGAGAGAGATTAGAGAGAGAAATGAGTTGGTGTTAAATGACAATTTAAAGTTATTAATTTAGTTTTATATGTTTCATTTGTTCATTTAAAATTTTAACCCACTTTTATTTTTTGTATTTTACATCTCTTTTATTTTAATCATGAAAATTACTTAATGATTTTCATTCTTAATTAATATTTACAATCATAAATAATATAACAAAATTATATTATCATCTCAAAATCAACATTACATAACTGATAAAAGTTAGGTTGTTACAGAATGGGCTCCACCACGCACAAACTTCGTCCCCGAAGTTAGCTATGTTCGAACAGACTGGGATATGTTGCTTTCATGACATCTCTGGATTCCCAAGACTGATGCGAACCTTTGTGGTGTTTCCACTGGACGAGCACCATCTGTATTTCTTTATTTCTAAGCTTCTTAGTCTTCGAGTCCAGAATACGTTCTGGTTCTTCAACCACTCGAAGCTTTTCATCAATTTGCAAGTTAACATGTGGTATCTGCACTTCTCTTTCGTCAGCTAAGCTCTTTCTCAGATGACTAACATGGAATACAGGATGTATTCCAGCTAAGTCCGCTGGTAGATCAAGACGATAAGACTGATTTCCAATCTTTTCCACAATCATGAACGGACCAATAAATCTCGGAGCTAACTTGTTTCTTTTAATGAACCGTACCACATTCTTCATTGGAGATACTTTCAGCATCACCCAATCGTTAACTGCAAAACTGATTGATCTGTGCCAGTTGTCATAATATGACTTCTGCCTGCTTTGAGCTTCAAGAATATTCCTTCTGACAAGTTGAATATTCTCATGAGTCAACTGTAGAAGGGCAGGTCCTGCTATTGGCGATTCACCTGTTTCACGCCAACAGGTAGGAGTTCTGCATTTTCTTCCGTACAAAGCTTCAAAAGGAGCCATCTTGATTGTAGAATGATAACTGTTATTATACGAGAATTCGACCAACGGCAAGTGGTCATCCCAGTTACCACCTAAATCAAGAACACAGGCACGAAGCATATCTTCGAGAGTTAGAATAGTACGCTCACTCTGGCCATCTGCATTTGGATGATAAGCAGTACTCATAGAAATCCGAGTACCCATCCCTTCTTGTAGTGCTTGCCAGAATCTGGATGTGAAACGACTATCACGATCTGATACGATAGATTTCGGCTCACCATGTCGTGAAATTATTTCAGTGATGTACAACTGTGCCAATCTATCCAGAGAATAAGTTTCTTTCATCGGAATGACATGTGCTGATTTCGTTAAACGATCAACGACTACCCAGATAGAGTCGTGTTGTCTTTTGGTCTTTGGCAGCTTCGTAATGAAGTCCATTGTTATATGCTCCCACTTCCATTCAGGAACTGGCAGTGGTTGCATATCCCCGAAGGGTTTCTGATGCTCTGCCTTAACCATCTGACAGACTCTGCAGCTTTCAACACATTTCCCGATGTCTTTCTTCATTCCTGGCCACCAGTAATCAGCTTTTAGATCAAAATACATCTTTGAGCTGCCAGGATGAATAGATAACTTGGACTGATGAGCTTCGGATAGAAGAGTGCTGCGGATTGAACCATACTTAGGAACCCAGATTCGGTTTCCTTTGAGACAGTGAAGTCCCAAATGGTTCAGAGTCAGAAATTGTAACTGCCCTTTAAGATTTTCAGAATCAATATTCTCTTCTTTCAGTGCCTCAGTTTGAGCAATTCGAATATCTTCAATAAGATCAGAAGAGAATATAACTGGAGTTAGGGCATAACAACACTTTTCTGGATATACTTTTCTACTCAACGCATCCGCGACAACATTTGCTTTGCCGGGATGATATAAGATCTCGCAGTCATAATCCTTGATAAGCTCCAAGGATCGACGCTGTTTCATGTTCAGATCTTTTTGAGTGAAAAGGTATTTGAGACTCTTATGATCGGTGTAGAGCTGACACCGAGTCCCATATAGATAATGACGCCAGATCTTCAGTGCAAAGGTAGCAGCAGCCAACTCAAGGTCATGAGTTGGTGCACTTTTCTCTTAGTCTTTTAATTGCCTTGAAGCGTAGGCAATTACTTTTCCCCTTTGCATAAGAACACATCCTAAGCCAGTACCAGATGCATCGCTGTAAACAACGAAATCGTCATTGCCTTCTGGCAAGGCTAGGATCGGCGCTTGAATCAACTTTTGCTTCAGAATATCGAATGCCTCTTGCTGTTTATCGGTCCAAACGAAAGGAGTATTCTTTCGTGTTAGCATTGTAAGCGGCACAGCAATCTTTGAGAACTCCTTTATGAATCGCCGATAATAACCGGCCAATCCAAGGAAACTTCGGATCTCAGAGGCATTACGAGGCGTTTGCCATTTCTGAACGGCCTCGACTTTCGAAGGATCAACGGAAATTCCTTCGCCAGAAACAACGTGGCCAAGGAACTGGATCTATAAGAATCAAAATAGAAATTCAAATTCTGATGTGAATCATAATATAGTTAAGGAAAACAGCTCAAGACATATATAATAGAGATTATACCTGTCTGAGCCAAAATTCACATTTAGAAAACTTTGCGTAGAGTCTTTCTTTTCTTAATAACTCTAGCAATTGCCGCTGATGAACGGAATGATCAGCCTCCGTTTTGGAGTAAATCAGAATATCGTCTATGAATACGATAACTGATTTATCCAACATTGGTCTGCACACACGATTCATGAGATCCATGAATGCCGCTGGTGCATTTGTCAGTCCGAAAGGCATTACAAGAAATTCGTAATGACCGTATCTTGTACGGAAAGCTGTCTTCGGAATATCCTCATCTCTTACTTTCAGTTGATGATACCCAGTTGGAGATCTATCTTCGAGAAATAGCTGGCTCCTTGCAGCTGATCAAACAGATCATCGATCCTGGGCAAAGGATATTTATTCTTTATGGTGACTTTGTTCAACTCGCGGTAGTCAATGCACATACGGAAGGTTCCATCTTTCTTTTTAACAAATAGAACTGGTGCACCCCACGAAGAAGAACTTGGTCGGATAAACCCCTTCTCTAACAGCTCTTGCAGTTGTTTTGACATTTCCTGCATTTCTGCAGGTGCAAGTCTGTAAGGAGCTTTTGCGATAGGAGCCGCACCAGGAACCAAGTCAATACTAAACTCGACTTGACGTTCCGGTGGCACTCCGGAAATATCGTCGGGAAATACGTCTGGGAACTCACAGACGATAGGAATATCAGATAATGATTTCTTTTGGGCTTCAGAGATAGATTCAGATGAGACATAGCATACGTAGGATTCATGACCCTTAGATAAGTACTTATGCGCTTTTTCAACAGATATGAAACAATGTGCACCTTTCCGCTTCTCGCCCTTGATCTCTAATACTCGGCCGTCTGAAGACTTGATTCTAATGATTCGCCGGTTGCAGATAATTGTAGCCTCATTATTCGTTAACCAGTCCATGCCGATGATGACGTCAAACTCTTTTAATGGAATCGGGATGAGATCGAGGTTGAATACGATGTTATTTACGAGCAGAGTGCAGTTTCGGTAGACAGATTCAGCCATAACGAAATTGTTACTGGCTGTCTCAATATCAAGTATTATGGGAAGCTTTGATGGAGCTTTATGTAGCCTTTGTGCAAAAGATGTGGATATAAAAGAACGACTGGCGCCGGAATCGAATAATACTCTAGCAGGAATGGAGTTAAGTAAGAACATACCGGTAACCACATCAGGTGTTTCTTTCGCTTCTTCTGCTGTTATCTGAAAGGCTCGAGTTCTTGCAGTCGGCGTTGCAGCAGAACTTTTCCCTGTAGAACCTCCTGCTGATGATTGAGACTGATAACGTGATCCGCTTCGACACTGGTACATGAAGTGTCCTCTCTTACCACACTTCGCACATCCTCGTCCCTGCTGTGGACATTCCTCACTGCTGTGACCGATCATATTGCACGCAAAGCAAGTAACGTCTTCTGGATTGCACAACCCCATGTGTGACTTTCTGCATCGCTTGCAGAATCGTGGCTCGTTCGTGAGGGAGTAAACTTGTGCTTTCTGTTGTGAACTATGCTGATGGGATTGCTGAGATTGTGACTGAGACTTATTTGGCCTAAAGAATCTGCCAAATCGCTGTTTCTTTGGAGGAGACGGATTCATCGGGTTAGTAGACGGAGCGTATAGCTGATCACCATACTCTAAGTACCCTCGCTCAATCTGTCTCGCTGCTTCTACCATTTCCAGATAGCTCTTATATTTGATCGCACTCATGGGATGTCGATATCTGGGATTGAGTCCTACTCGGAACCTATTCATTTTCCTTTCCTCTGTTGCCACTTGGTAAGAAGAGTAGCCACATAATCTCGAAAATTCGTGTTCGTATTCATCTACAGTCTTCGTTCCCTGAGTCAGTTGCATTAATTGGACTTCCATCTTATCTCGCTGGTCAACCGGGCAGTATTTCGCGTTGAACATGTCTAGAAACTGGTTCCATTCCAATGTCTGAATGACTTCCTCCCCGTATATGCTTCGCTGTGTCTTCCACCATGCGCGAGCAGCTCCAACAAACAACGCAGACGCGTAGCTCACTTTCTTAGAATCTAAACAGTCAGAGATTCTAAAAATTTCTTCCGTATGACTGATCCAATCCATCGCCTGAATCGGATCAACTGTTCCTTCAAAATTCAACGCACCGCTAGCTTTAAAATCCTTAAACTTGCAGCCTTTTGGCTGAGCAATTTGAGTTTCGGGATTTGAATTATCAGAATCAGATTCATTGGTCTGGACTTGCTTTTCTTTTCTTTTATTTTTCTTATCTTCACGTCTTTTAGCTTCGGCCTCATCTCTGGCACGAAACTGTTCTTGCATCATTTTGTTTTGTTGTTCTGAGTGTTGGGCTAGAAATTGTTGCATCATTTCAAACATTTGTTGTGGATTCATGTTGCTGGGAATATCACCTGATCCTGATCCTGACATCTTCTACTGAAAATTAAAATCAATTAACTATCAGTTTATAGACTTAGATCTATGTACCCTTTTTCCCATCCTAACATTCTGTACATCCTATCTCAGTTCAAACCACCTAAATGATTGATACATATGTATTGCTTCAGTTTGAGATCAAGTATACTCACGTAATACTTGATTCACTCAAACTAGTGCTCTGATACCATCCTGTGAAGACCTTCCCTTACGGGGCAGTCCTCAGAGTCTAGGTCCCACAAATTGCAATACGATATCAACCATACTAAGATAGGGTAATTAATTGCGGAATTAAAAATTACATGTACATACAGATTAGGATTTAAGTTTACATATTTCAAAATAAAGTTATAAAAGGGTAACATCTAATCTAATCATAGTATCATACATTATATCAAAACTACCCAGAACCACCACAATTGTTGTCTTCCAATCAGTACCAGTAAGATTTGTTGAGTAGTGGTCTAGAAAATCTTCAAAACTTGGATCTTTAATGACCTAAGTACTAGGTCCTGCAGGTGATTTTCCTTTGGCTTTTCCTGTAAAATATTAAAGCAACATCTGTAAGCAACGCTTAGTGAGTTTATAGATTTTCAATATCAACATGCGTGTCAAGCGGAGTCATTAGTCTTAGCGTGATATGTCTTGGCTGCCGCTACAGCCCTCATGATTGAGATATAGATTCATAGAATCGGATGATGTTCAAGCCACACTCACGCTTAAATTGTGGGGATCAGCCACATACTGGGCTAGCTACCAGTAAGTCAATATGGCGGAACATCGGAGGTCATTACCAAGTTCATAAGAACTGGTGAAATAGCCGGGTCTAGAACAATAGACCATAATGGCTAGTCAAGCTGAATCAATCTATCAAATGTCTGATCAATGATATAAGCATATGTCTTAGAAGTCATGATAGTAATGAATCATAAAGCAAAGTCTGAAACAATATTAAATGCAATATGAAAAGATGGTCAAATAGCTATCATGATTCACTGGGCAACACCCATCCATGGTGTGCACAGGTCTCATTCCAGCTGATAAAGTGAATATCAATAAATCTATCAGCAACAATATATCTCAACCGGATCTATGCATGTTCAATCTGAATATCTATAACTCACAGGTCTGGGTCTTGGTCAAACAGATATATGAATCTGCCACCTGAGTTATCTCAGGATTTTGTCTTTGTCAATCTGTAATCTGTAAATCAATTCTCTGACCCGCTTTAAATCTTTTAAAATCTTTGTCTTTATGTTCAGAATTTCACTGAACCTGTCCAGAATTATATCATATAAATCTCATGTCAATATCATCATCATTATCATGGAATTTTCATCATCTTTTGTCTTTTAATCTTTATAATCTTAAATTTAATCTGATTCTGATAACTTATTTATTCTCAAATCATTCTAATACATAAAATTGGGTTTCGGATCATAAATTTCGGATCAGCCCGGATTGGGATCCGGATTCGGATTCATCCGAAATGGGCCATCCGGATTCGGATCAACCGGATCCGGACCAAACCGAATTAAGGACCCGAATTAGCTTATCCGAAATGTAATCCGAATTCGGACCAATTAATAACCGAATCAGTTATCCGGATTCGGATTTGAGACCGAATTAGGTGCCTTCCGAATTCAATCTTGATACATCCGAATTATCATTGGGTCCGAATTAGGATCAACCGATTATAAGAATCCGAAAATGAAATCATCCGAACCAAATGTGCAGAGAGAAAGATTAGCTGGTCAGCTGGAGTTATTGAGCAGAGACGATAGAGGTTTGATGACTCTCCGTGGTCGAGTATGGGTCCCCAGAGTAGGTGGTTTGAGACAGCTGATTCTAGATGATTCCCATAAGTCTAGATTGTCGATCCGTCCGGGTAGTACGAAGATGTACAGAGATCTGCGAGTTCATTATTGGTGGCCAGGGATGAAGAGGGATGTAGGGAAGTATGTGGAGGCGTGTATGACGTGTTTGAGAGTTAAGAGTGAGCATCAGAAGCCGCATGGCAGACTTCAGCCGCTAGAGATTCCAGAGTGGAAGTGGTATGATATCACCATGGACTTCATAGTGAGACTCCCGCGGACTGTTCGTGGGAATGATATGATCTGGGTTATTGTTGATCGGCTTACGAAGAGTGCCCACTTCTTGTCCGTTCGTGGGACCATTACGATGGATCAGTTGGCGCGCCTCTACATCAGCGACATTGTTGCGAGACATGGAGTTCCGAGATCTATTACGTCTGACCGAGATAGCCGATTTGTATCGCGATTCTGGCAGAGCTTTCAGAGAGAGTTGGGCACCCGAGTTCAGTTGAGTACGGCTTATCATCCGCAGACAGGGGGTCAGACAGAGCGAACTAATCAGACTCTGGAGGATATGCTGCGGGCTTGTGTGATTGATTTTGGCGGTAGCTGGGATCTTCATTTGCCGCTTGTCGAGTTTGCGTATAATAACAGCTACCATGCATCCATCGGCATGCCTCCATTCGAGGCTCTCTATGGGCGTAAGTGTTTGACTCCGGTGTGTTGGGGAGAGGTTGGGGAGCGTCCTATCGGCGGACCAGAGGTTCTTCAGGAGACTAGCGACTGAAATCAATTGAAGCTATTAATCAACTCACTTTGATTATTTCGATTTCCATATTCCAATTAATCGTTTAATTATAGAATCGAATAATATTTAAACCGATATGTGAATTTTATAAAACTAATAAAGTCTCCCACTTTAATTTTGTAAAATCGAAAACACATTTAGTCACAAATGTTTATATATTAATAACCAAACACTTTTGATTTATTAATTCGATTTTAACGCATTTAATTTAATCGTTCGAGTTTACTCGTGAATTAAACGACACGACGGAATAAACCATCAATGACTTCGGCTACCACATCATAACCGAGAGGTCATGGGTCTCAACCCATTGCCAAAATCTCTAGGTCTGATTTCGCGAACCGAAACGTTTAATCAATTAAACACTTTTTAAACAATCAAACATCAACTAAATAAAACGAACTAAGGTTTCAAAATCCCAAGTTCCGAGAAACTCCAAGGTTGGCCGAGAATCACAATGGGGTTTCCAAAACCTTTGGTCGATTTTCTCCAAGCCAAATCAAAACCTTAAACGTTTTAATTATTGATTTCGATTGTTTAAACACTTTTAATTATTAAAAATCGAAACTTTAAGAACGCTGGACATAAATACTCGAATAATACTATCATTATGTTACTTGAACCTATCTCTGATACCACTGTTGGGAATTCGTATTGTTTTTCAATAAAACATAAACATTAATCATATTAACGCACAACGGAAGCTTTTTAAAATCACGAATTCCTTACACGGATCATCAAATATACATAAGATAAGTAAACGAGAAAGCAATAAAAATTCATACCTTTGTATTCGATGACAAGAATACACGAATGAGATGCTCTCGGTATCCACTGGTGATGACACGATCGAGCGTTGCCAGGTATGTAATCAAACATACGAAGAACGGGAAAACCAAACGTCCAAATGTATGTGTTTGGTACGGCCGAAAGCACCACACACACATACACCTTGTGTGTGTGTGCAGCGTGAATTGCCAAAATCCACTTTTTGGTCACTCACCCTTTTATTATATATACACATCACTATTGTATATATAATATATGTATCGCCGTGTGTGTGTGTATATATATATATATATATATATATATATATATATATATATATATATATATATATATTATTATTATTATTATTAGGAGTTTTAGTTTTAATCAAACTCTAATATAATAATATAATATATATATCTTATTAATTATCTTTATTATTTAAACCTTATATAATTATGTCTATAATTATATATCTATTAAATAATATTTATTTTTTATATATTATCTAATAATATATAAAAGACTAGATAATTATTTATAATTATCTCTTATTTATTTGTTTATAATTATCAATCCAATTATCTAATAATTGATGATAATATTAATTCAAATAAATGCATCTTTTATTTAATATCCAATAATAAATAAAAGACTAGATAATTATTTAAATATCATCCAATGACAATTAAATTACTACAATATCTAATATTGCACTTTTAGTCCCCGTACTTTGAGATATAATTAATCACACATTAATTTAATCTCAATGATCATTTCGTGTCATAAACAATATACAATATTATTTATTCAATCGTTTAATTGCATCTGCTCAGTTGTGCTCATCGGTGTGACCCTTAAGTGTTTTATGAAATCAGTCATGATGCAGTAGTAATGTTATCTTTACACACCATATACTAACAATTATCATAAAGAATTTACTCAGTGTTAGGTCCCTACAGTGAGAACGTGGTTGGTTTACTATAGATGGGGTGAATACAATTCCATTGCAAACACAATTATACATTTCAATCGTTTACACAGTTTCATTAAACGGATACAAGAAACTATAAAACTCACTATGTGGCGTTTGGTTTACGGGATTTCAAAGAAACTGGTCAGATTTTCATTTGAAAATCTTTCTCTTATCATGTTTGGCAAAACAAAAGGAGGGATTTCACTTTCTTTTAACATTTCACAATCCTCTATTTTAAAATTCTAGAATATTTCCCTAACCCCTATTATTTCATAATCTAATATCTTTACGTTTCAAATTCTTAACCAAATGATAATAATACCATATTTCTTAACCTAACCATCACCTACCTATACCTATTGACCCCAGCGGCGTAGCCATGTATGCCCAAGGGTGGGCCATGACCACCCCCACACACAAACTATATATATATATATATATATATATATATATATATATATATATATATATATATATATATATATATATATATATATATATATATATATATATATATACTAATTGGTTTAACTTTACATGTGTATTTGAGGATTGTAAGATCGAAGAAAAAGTAATAGAAGCAGATGAAGAACCCCCACGTGGTATATTGTGGTTGAAAGGAAGGCAAAACAAAGAAGGGGTATTACAAGATGGAGGACTAAAGCAAAGGTCGATGAAGTAGTAAGCATTTTGACATATATATATATATGCTTGACAGATATATGCTAATACATAATTTAATTACATATTCATGTTTATTTTCATGAAACAAATTAATTACTGCCTATTGGAATCTTTAATGCAGAGAGCCACCGAGGACAATATCAAAGCCGGAACCTTAATGGTTGACGAGGGGACTGATGCCTTGACAGAGGTATTTGGTCCCGAAAAGTCGGGATATGCAAGAGGAGTGGGCAGCGGAGTGACAACCAGAAATATTTTAATATTCCTCGGAGAAAAGCATTGGATGATGAGAGAGTCAAACTACTATAATAAGCACTTGCTGCCGAGAGACGCAAACGCGAAGCTGAGAGACGCGAAAGTGAAGCTGATTTGAGACGCGAACGTGAAGACAAAAAACTTCAGATAAAGTTATTGGCAACGAAAGTGGAAGATACACAGACAATGGTTCACCAACTTATGCCTCGATACTCTGCACAAGGGGAGAAGCCAGAATCATTGTCAACTCATGCACCAGAATATGAGGAAACCATTTATTGTATTAATTATGCTAATTAACATTATATACATTTATTTTACTAACAAATGCATTTCTTATCAGGATGAGGGCCATTTTGCGAAGAAAAAACGAGCTGTACAAACAAATGCAAGTATTCAAATATTTGATTTAAATTGATCAGTTTAATATTATTTTCGAGTTCACTGTGATTTAATAGTTTTACATATATACATGGCTTATTAATTTACCGAGTTTTATATATAGGAATCAATTGGTAAATCTGTTTGCGAGCCAAACAGCACACCGCCTGATTCACAAGTCACGAAGAATACTAAACCCAGGCAAAAGAGATAGCACTCTCCAACAGTGCCAAAACAACCGCAGGTATATAACTTTCAAAATCAGAATGATTACAGCTTTCACAAGAACCACTATTCCTTTTGATTAAACGAAGAACACAGACTCTTCTTAGGCTTTTGCAATCTTAGAGGCTTAGGAAAACTTAAAACAGAATAGCAAAATATTTCGTGTGTATATTGAGAACTTCTGTCTACTCTATTTTTTCTATTCTATTTCATTCCTTGTAAAACTACAATTTATCTTCGAGAGATATCTTTAAATCTTCTGATCTTTCTATTCGATTTGATATTATCAATAAGCAAATTCATTATTTGACTCTAGCAGCTTGACTTTCTTGAACTAGCAGCTTGAGTTTCTTGAACTAACAGCTACCGAATTGTAACCACCCTATAAGTATGCTAACAACATGAATACCTCAACTAGCGGCTTGACATTTATACTACATGATATTTTTCCAACAATTTATTCATCCAAAATATTCATACGTACATTGATCTTAAGTTTAATCAAAATTCTGATGCATGCATACATACAAATTTAAAATAATTACATAACAATCGTTATCATTTTCTTTAGATGTTCAGATGTAGACTATGGAACACAAGGAGGGCAAACATCATTGCTTAGGGTACTGTCTACCTGACAAATGAAAATCTGATGCTTCATAACACACCACTCCCAGATGATTGCTACAAGGTGTCCGTTGACCAATCGATAGTTGATGTAGCTTGTATTCTGGACGAAGGAAACAATGGTTTCATAACAGCGAAAGACGCATTAGGTGGTTTTTATGCATGGCCCAAGGACAAAGTGATTACTGATGAGGGTCACGATGTATTATATTCGTAGCTAGCTACATATGTGTGTGTGAGTATATATATAGACACACACACACACACACACACACACACACACACATATATATATATATATATATATATATATCTTCATTTTAATTAGTGTTTCATAAATATACACCTTGTTTCTTAATACAAGTAACACCACCAGATTCCGGACAAAAGGCAGCAGCTGGTGCTGCCCCAGAAGTAAAACGAAAGCGAAACAACCAAAAATCAATTTGTGTGACTAGTCATGATTTGCAAAGGCAAGCGAAGACTAGATTGAAGACTCGAAAGTCATTACATTACAGTCCTCTTTAATATTTGATGCAATTACTGTACATGTACATATTCCATTTTTTTGTGGTGTTATACAAATAAATATATCACATGGTCACACGTTGTGGCCACTGTTTGATTAAATATTTGTGTGACTAATAGAGCATAAAATTTAAGTGGTTATTGGGTAAACAATCATGGTCACACTTTTTAACGCCTACGGCCACATTTGACATAATTTTATGTGACCAAAGCCCACAACAACACACTCGTTGTGTGACCAAATGGTTGCTATCAGCCACACACAAATAAAAATAAAGTGGCCATTGCATGGACAATAGTCACACGGAATACAAGTTTACCTCAATTAAAAGAGCATATGGTCACAATTTTTAACACCTACGGCCACATTTGGCATAATTTTATGTGACCAAAGCCCGCAACAACACACTCGTTGTGTGACCAAATGGTTGCAATCAACCACACACAAATATAAATAAAGTGGCCATTGCATGGACAATAGTCACACAAAATACAAGTTTACCTCAATTAAAAGAGCATATGGTCACACTTTTTAACACCTACGACCACATTTGGCATAATTTTATGTGACCAAAGCCCACAACAACACACTCGTTGTGTGACCAAATGGTTGCAATCAACCACACACAAATAAAAATTAAGTGGCCATTGCATGGACAATAGTCACACAAAATACACGTTCGCTTGATTTTAAAGAGCATATGGTCATACTTTTTAACACCTACTGCCACATTTGGCATAATTTTATGTGACCAAAGCCGACAACAACACACACGTTGTGTGACCAAATGGTTACAATCAGCCACATACAAATAAAAATAAAGTGGTCATTGCATGGACAATAGTCACACAAAATACACTTTCGCTTGATTTTAAAGAGCATATGGTCACACTTTTTAACACCTACGGCCACATTTGACATAATTTTATGTGACCAAAGCCCACAACAACACACTCGTTGTGTGACCAAATGGTTGTCATCAGTCACACACAAATAAAAATAAAGTGGCCATTGCATGAACAAAAGTCACACAAATTACAAGTTTACCTTAATTAAAAGAGCATATAGTCACACTTTTTAACACCTACGACCACATTTGGCATAATTTTATGTGACCAAAGCCCACAACAACACACTCGTTGTGTGACCAAATGGTTGCAATAAGCCACACACAAATAAAAATAAAGTGTCCATTGTATGGACAATAGTCACACAAAATACAAGTTTACCTCAATTAAAAGAGCATATGGTCACACTTTTTAACACCTACGGCCGCATTTGGCATAATTTTATGTGACCAATGCCCACAATAACACACTCGTTGTGTGACCAAATGGTTGCAATCAACCGCACACAAATAAAAATAAAGTGGCCATTGCATGGACAATAGTCACACAAAATACACTTTCGCTTTATTTTAAAGAGCATTTGGTCACACATTTTACAGTTTTGGTCAGTCTTTGTAAATGGATACGACCACTAACCATCTTAAAGTGACCGTATGGACCCTTTGGTAACAGGACCTTTAGTCACACACAAAATGAAAAAACAAGAGTGACTTAATGGTTATCGTCACACATTTCTAGTGTGACCAAATCAAGAATTTGTACCAGTGTGCTACGAGTTGCTCGATTTCAGCAGCGTTCATGGCCTTTCTTGGCGGCATTATCTTAAAGTTTAAAAATAAACAGGGTATAAGAAATTCAGTCTTAAAGATTCAAATTTTTCCTAAGACACAGTTCTATAATCATTAAACACAAAGTCATACATAACTTGAAATTTTCATTAACAATACATAATTTCTTACATCAGGGCAGATTATTACCCGAAGATTTTAAGTCCTACGCTATTACATAATAATTCCTATCATTACAAAGATAATGGGGTACCAGGCATGAGAGTGATCAGAGTCTCAACCTGCTTTAAGGTATTGAGGCGTTGTGTTAGCGCATCGTTGCGGGCCTCACATTCGGCTAGTCGTTGCCGAAGTTCCTCCAGCCCGTCCTGTTGAATAGTGAAGGCGTGCTGGTTGGCCCAATATATATTGGAGTTCTGCATCTCCTCTCGCTCTATTTTAGCGGTTATCTCTCCGATGTCCTTGTTGAGTACCCGGATTTGGAGATCGTGGCGATTGGCTCTGGCCACCAGTAAAGGTACTGTCTGGTCGGTGGGCTCCTGAGTGAGTGGTGGGGTCGGTGCGAAGGATGGTCCTCCGACCTCGAATCAGGAGGGGATTCCCTCCTCTTGCCTCCACTCGCGGAGGGTCTCAGGCATCCAGCTCCATCGGCAAGCGTCCACCCGTCGCTGTTGCGGCAGGCTTGGTTGCGATGCCGGTACTGGGATATGTAGGGAAATATTCTAAGTAGTTCAAACTGTTAGTTAGACTTTTCAGACTGTTAGTAGAATTTCTATGTAAGTACAAAGTTCATGCTGTTAGTTGAAGAAGTTCGAGCTGCTGGTATAAAAGTTCATGCTGCCAGAGTAATTTCACTCAAGCTGCTCTGCTCAAGCTGCTAAAAGATTCAAGCTGCTCAACAGTTTCATAAACAGAAAGTGCTGATATTCAGGAAAAGATATTTACACGAAGATTCCAGCATATCTACTATCAGAGAAGTCAGAGTCCTTCAAGGAAACAAATCAGAAAGCATTATAAATACATAGAATAGGTTTTTCTATTGTAATCAAGTTTTCTGCATATTCAAGTTTGTAATTACTTTTTGTTTAAGTTTTCATAAGCCTCTAAGGTTGTAAAACCCTAAGAACAATCTGTGTTCTTCGTCTAATCAAACAGATTAGAGGTGATTGTAATCATTCAGTTTAGCAATACAAGCAATTTTTGTTTATTCCTTATGTTTATATGTTATGAATTCTGAAAGCTTTTATCAAAATAATTAAGTGTTATTCCGCAAACTTGTTATTACACTTTGATTAAATACAAGATTATTGGTTACACTTTGATCAATTCAAACCAGTTAATCTTAGGTAGTTAAGTTTAGATCCTGACAAGTGGTATCAGAGCCACAGGTCGTTCTTTGTTTTTCAAAGTCGAAAGCTTTCTTTTAAAATCTTAATCTTTTTCAATGGAATTTGATAATAGCAGTGGTGGATCTGGGCAACGACTCAAAGTGCCTATGCTCAAGCCCACTGAGTTTGAGATGTGGAAACTCAGGATTCAACAGCATATTCAAATCATTGATTATGCCATATGGGAAGCTGTTGAATTTCCTCCTGTAGTTGATCCAGAACTTGATGATGAGGGAAAACCCGTCAAAACTCCTCCAAAAACTGAACTTGAAAGGAAGGCTAGAATGAATGAAGTAAAAGCTCTTACACTTCTACAAATAGCCATTCCTAATGCTTATCAACATCAGTTCAAAAAGTTTTATACTGCTCATTCTCTTTGGATAGCTTTAGAGAAAAGATTTGCTGGTAATGCCAGTACCAAGAGAAATCAAAAGGATCTTTTGAAACAGCAGTATGAGAACTTTTCTGGTGGCAAGAATGAAAACCTTACTCAAATTTTTGACAGGTTCAACAAACTGATAAGTGAATTGGAAAGTGCAAAAGTCAGCCTGGATCAAGATGAGGTCAACAGAAAGTTTCTTAGATCTGTTGGAGAAGAATGGACAGTTTATGCTGCTCAATGGAGAACAAAAGACACTCTTGATGAAATCGAATTGGATGATCTGTACAACAGTCTGAGAGTATTTGAGACTGAGATTGACACTAAAAAGAAATCTCTTTCTTATAATCACAATACTGCTCTACTGTCATATGAAAAATCTAATTGTAGTGATTCCTTTTCAGGTGGTGATGGTAACTCTACTGAAGCTCACTATGAAGCTTTTGTTGCCAATGATGGACTGTTTGCTCTAAATGCTGAAGATTTAGAACAGATTCATCCAGATGACCTAGAAGAGATGGATCTGAAATGGCAACATGCAATGCTGACCATGAGGGCCAAAAGGTTTCTGAAAAGAACTGGCAGATCCAACTTTCAAGCCAGAGCAGAAGGCAAACCAGCTTTTGATAAGTCAAAAGTTGAGTGTTTTAAATGTCACAAACTTGGTCACTTTGCTAGAGAATGCAGATCTCAAGGTCAACAGTCATCAAGGCCTCAGCAGACTAATCAGGCTTCATCATCACAAGCACTTGTCTCTCAAGAAGACAATGTGTTTGACTGGAGTGATCAGACAGAGGAAGAGTTTCAAAATCAAGCTCTAATGGCAGAAACATCAAATGTCTCCTCCACTGAATTACCATTTGAGGTAAATTCTAAACTTTGCTCTCAAACATGCAAAAATATGGTTAAAAAGTAGAGAGATCATAATGAGAGCATGTGTAAAACTCTAGCTAAGATGGAAGAAAGGAGATATGAATACATGCAGGCCATAGAAGATCTTGAAAAACAGATCAATGACTATAAGGATAATGAGATTCAAATGGGACATGATAGAACATATCATGAGTGGGAGAAAAAGGAGCTAAATAAGAAAATAGAATCCCTAAATAAAAAATTAGAAGAGACTGAACAAAAGGTGTTAGAGGCTAATAAGAAACTAGAATATGTCAATATAGATCTAGGTAACTTCAAATTGGCAAATCAAAAGCTGGAACATCTAATGGAAGTCCAATTTAAAGATAGGGTAAAAACTCAGCTCAATCCCAAAGAAGGTATAGGCTACAGAGCTACTCCACCTCCATACAACAACAAATACATTCATCCAATGAGTGAGGTTGCTGATAGGCTTGTTAATGAACCATTAGATGAGTCTATGACTACTGTAGATCCTATCCTTGATAACAATCCTGAATCTAAAGAAGATCAGATTCACAATAGAGAGTGTGAGTGCACAGCAGTTGAGAAAGAACACAAAACAATGAGTGCACCTATAGAAATCCAAATTCCCAATAAGAAAGGAATGGAAAAGATGAGTGTATGGAATGCTGCTCCACAGGTTTCTGTACCTTCTAACTGTAACACTGCATCTTCTTCAAAGAATAATAAAAAGGGTAAAAATGTTCCAGTCTGCACATGCCAAAAGCATGGTGTCCAAAAGTTTCCCAAACAACAGCAGGTAAGGGGAAATCAGAGGAACAAGAACCAGATACTATCTAATAAAACTGGTTCTCCAATCCAAACAGTCAAAAAATGCTTCCATTGTGGCAGGAAAAATCACTTGGCCAGAGATTGTTTTTATAAACCATCTGTTGAAAAACAGACTGTGATTCATAAAAAGACAAACTCTCAAAATTCAAAAAATTCAAAGGCCAAACCTCCTACTGCATCAGTTCCAAAGAAAACAGTTGATCACAGGTTCTCAAAAGTTAACAAGAAACAGTCCACAAACCAAAAACAAGTTTTAGCTAAACCTAAATTAAATTTTAAACAAATATGGTGTGTTAAAGGTAAAAACTCAGGTGAACCTGTTGATAAAAATGTTGAAACTGCCAAGTCTAAAGTTGAGACTGCTAGTGCAAAATCTCAAGCTGTTAGTACTGCAGACTCAGTTCAGACTGTTAGGCTCAAAGTTGGGACTGGTAATGGATCATCTGAGACTGTTATTGAAAAGGATGGACAAAATAGCTGGATACCTCATGTGATAACTAAGTACTCTCCACAAAATCCATCAGTGGATCTTACTAAGTATAAGAAATCAAAGACAGTATTTAGTTATGTTAATGCACAAGGACAACCCAAAACCAACTTGGTTTGGGTTTACTCCACTACTAACTAAGCTTTTATTTGTGCAGAGAAACCACAGGCCACCCCATAAAACAAGATGGCATTTGGACAGTGGATGCTCTAGGCACATGACAGGCAATTCTGAGTGCTTGTCAAATTTCAAAGGCTTTGAAGGAGGATTTGTTGCATTTGGAGGCAATTCCAAAGGAGGTAAGGTTACAGGTAAAGGTACTGTCAATGCAGGCAACATGATTTTCAATGATGTTTTGTATGTTGAACAGCTTAAGTATAACCTATTGAGTGTGTCTCAAATCTGTGACAAACAAAATATTGTTTTGTTTACAGATTCTGAGTGCATTGTTCTTTCAAAAGATTTTAAAATTCCTGAAAATCTTGTTTTACTAAGAACACCAAGAAAAGACAATGTATATTGTTTGGACACAGAACTTTTATCCAAATCAAGTACTTTAAGCTGTTTGATATCCAAAGCATCATCCAATGAGTCTGCTCTTTGGCACAGAAGGATGTGTCACATGAACTTCAAATCCATGAATGTTTTAGTCAAAAAGAACCTGGTAAGAGGTTTACCACAAAAGGAGTTCATATGTGATGATCATTGTGTAGCAAGTCTTAAAGGCAAGCAACAGAAAACTTCTCATAAGGCCAAAGAATTAAATTCAATCTCATCTGCTCTTCATCTGATTCATATGGATCTATTTGGTCCAACATCTGTTTTGAGTTTGAATAAAAGGGCTTACTGTTTAGTTATTGTTGATGATTTCACCAGATTTACTTTCTTAGGTCTAAATATGAAACTGCTGAGCTAGTTAAGTCATTTATTCTTAAGATAGAAAACCAATCCACCTCAAAAGTCAAGGTGATACGATCAGACAATGGAACTTAGTTTGAAAATCATATTCTAAACAGTTTTTGTGAGTCCAAAGGTATTGCTAGGCAATATAGTACACCAAGAACACCACAACATATTGGTGTAGCTGAAAGAAAGAACAGAACATTAATTGAGACTGCTAGAACCATGTTAGCTGATTCAAAACTGCCATTGACCTTTTGGGCAGAAGCAGTCAATATAGCCTGTTATGTTCTAAATAGGGTTCAGGTTGTTCAATCACAAGGGAAAACTCCATATGAGTTATTCCATAATAGACTACCCCTAATAGCCTTTTTCAAATCTTTTGGCTGTCCATGTACCATTCTTCACACTAAGACTCACTTAGGTAAGTTTGAAAGTAAGGCTGAAGTAGGTTTCTTTGTAGGATACTCAAATCAAAGCAAAGCCTATAGAGTATATAACAGTGTGTCTAAAACCATTGAAGAAAGTGTCAATGTTGAATTTAATGAAAATACTTCAAATGTCAAAGGTACTGGTCCTGATTGGTTGTTTGATTTAGATTCACTAACAAATTCTCTGAGCTTTGTTGACTATACTATAGAAGCTGATGAACACAGGATTGAAGCCGTCAACGCAAATTCTCATGCTGGTAGCACAAATGACCAAGCTGCTGGCACAAAGTTTCATACTGTTGCAGATTCAAATAACTGGGATGAGTATACAATTATACCACTTTGTCTTGTGATCCTCCAGGGGTTCTGAATGCTAAACATGATTCAAATCCAGACAATGAAGTGCGACTCCCAAGTTCTGAGAGAACAGCTCCAACACAAAGGGAAACACTCCCAGATTCAAGTCAAGCTGTTCCAGAAGCTGAATCATCAACTGGTCCTGATGGAGGTGATACAAATCTTGGATCCTCTTTTCAGACAGATAGAGAGCCTACACTCAGGGTTCACAAGTATCATCCTCTCAATCAAATAATGGGTGATCCACGTACAGCTGTGCAAACAAGAACAATGGTTCAAAATGAGACTGCAGCTGTTGAATCAGCAGTTCCTGAATTTAGTCTAGCTGCATTAGAACATGCCTGTTTCATGTCTCAGCTAGAACCTAAAAAGGCATCGGAAGCTTTGAAAGTCTCATCCTGGATTGAAGCAATGCAAGAAGAGCTACTACAATTCAAGATTCAGAATGTATGGACACTTGTTGATCTTCCTAAAGGAAAGAGAGCCATTGGTACAAGATGGGTGTTCAGAAACAAGAAGGATGAGAGAGGGATAGTCATCAAGAAAAAAGCAAGACTAGTAGCACAAGGGTACACCGATCGGATCATTTTATACCGACTTTAATGTGTTTAAATGATATTATTTTATGTATAAAGTATTGGTATAATGCTACATTTAATTGTTTTTATCAATTGAAGGGTTAAATCTTAATAGGAGTTAAAATGAGTAAATTGTGCCTTGGAATGTTCTACTATTGATAAAACTCATTACGCATGTAGGTAATCCTCTCAAGTAAAAGTCTGGCAGATTTGAGCGCAATCGGAGAAGATTTATAGAAAGCCAAGCGCAGACTGGGGCGCAGCCCTGCTCCCCAACCGAGTGCTCAACAGAATGATTTATTCTGCCAAAATACGCGATTTTAGACCCAAGCGCAGGGCGGGGCGCAGGCCTGCGCCCACGGCTGCGCCCAACCCATAAAATATTAATTTCGTGATTTTTAGGGTTTCTCAGAGCTGCCTATATATATGACAAGCTTCCAGACGAAAAAACATACATTTTTGAGGAGAAACTGATGAGAAAAGAGGAAGAAAAGTCCAGATTCATCCATCGCGATGTAGTCTGCGCGAAACCAACGGCGAAGGGTTTGGGGGTTTGGTTCCTTCTACGCTCCATCTTTCCCCCATCAATCCAACAACTACGAAACTTGTTCCTGACAAGTTAAATGTTTCGTACGCGGTGGTTGATGATCATAATATTATCGTTCAAGGGTTTGTTTATTATTTAAGTATTTATGTTTTTCGTTGAGTTATTATTGTAACGAACGATATGTTTTATTAGTTTTCTGTGTGATTATTATTTAAAGATATTTTTCCGTTCGCTTCTATTTATATCTTTATCGTAAGACGCGTCGTAGCCGTGTTACATGCCGTGCCGAGCTCATTAGATTAGGAGTTAAGACGGACTGTGAACATGACACGATTCGTGCCCAAAATACGGATTGCGATAGATGTGATTGTCATGACTATGTCTATGTGGTTAGGTTATAAAGATAATTAAACGGAATAATAAATAATTAAGTTATTTGCAACCCTATGTCGATAATCCATAATTCCACACAAACCCTGAATCTGAAGTCGTTGGCGTTCTTACTTTGATCTTTAAGTTTTCGTAACAAAGATTTAACTAAATTTTCAAAGTTTCACCTAACCAATTCATTCCTTCAATTAGTTTAATAATTAGCTTTTATTATTAGTCAATAACTCTCGTATAATAATACTGATAACCACATGCTCCCTGAGGAGACGATCCCACTTACCCTAGCTATAAGTTAAGGTGATTGGTGTTTTTATAAATTATTTTTGAACGCTTTACGACGAGCGGATATCAAAATGGCGCCGCTGCCGGGGAGCTAGTGCGCTTATTAGTCTTGTTTTACGGTAGTTGTTTAGGTTTACTTTGGTTTAATTTAATTTAATTTATTTTCGTTATTTTATTTATTTAGTTTTTATTTAGTTGTTTTTTTTTTGTTTTTATTATTTGTTTAATTTCTTGGAATGGAATCTTCATATAATTATGATTATTATCCATCCATACATAATTACTCGGATTATAATGATCAATATTATTCTAATTATGATAATCATGATTCTTACTACTCGAGTCGTGATTCGTACAATCCATGGGAACGACATCCGGATTCCGATGAGTATTATTATAATGATTATTATCCATCTCAGCAGCAATTATATGATGAAAATCGGTGCTATCAAGAGAATGTCATGACATCCATGAGGGAATGCATGACATTTATGGAGGCAAACACCAAGCATCTCCAATATCTCGTGAACACATGGGGGCAAATCACCGATCTCTTTTTAAAACAAGAAGCGGAGAGGGAGATGTACATGGAGCCGAATGATGACTTTTATGATGAGCGAGGATTCGAGCATCAAGATATCCATCAAGAGACGTCCTTAGAATTACTAAACTTTAACGAGGAAGAGAGAGTCGAAAGTGAAGTTGTTATAAAAGATCTGCTCCAACCATCAACGGAGACAACTCCATATTTCGAACTCCCTTATTTCAATTATTATTTAAAAAGTTTAATGCCTGAAACTAGCTCTAGTTCAATGCTAATTATTTTTCATGATATTTCAGGTACCTATGGAGTACGAATCGCACGAAGGGAAAAACCGATCAAATATCCGGGTAATGTATGTGGACAAGGTGACAAACCACCTTGAAGAGGTATCGTCTGGCTGAAGACGTAAAACTTAGCGCTTCTTGGGAGGCAACCCAATGAACTTTGTGGGTGTGTTTAATAGAAACCCTCACGAGACTATAACTCGTCCACCCGGGCTACCGGGGGGTTTAAAGGCTTGTTGCACATGCTAAGTGCAATCGTGATCCCTACGAAAGTGAGGTTTAGTGTATATTTATGTTTATTTAGTTTAAGGTTCCAATTATTGTTATTTTAGTGCATTATAGTTTATAGTTCTCAAATGCATATCATGTGTGATTTAAAAGAAAATATAGGTGCAGTAGGGAATTAAGTTGGGGATGTTTGCTCTCACCCCAATTACCAATGCTTAAAATGATTTAACTCACCTTTTAATTAAATCATGATATGAATCGCTCATATGCATTTTAGTTTATTGCATTTAATTAGCTTGCATCATTATAATTTGTCAATTTAATTAATAGTATTCTCATGACTTTTAAGTATTATAACGAGAATTGGTAGATAATTAAGTTGGGGATGTTATTCCACCCCAACTGCGGCTTCAAACGACTATCTCGCTATTTATTTAACTATGTCATGAAAATAAATACATTCATTTTTTAGGCATGATTTTACATTATTCGTACACTCATCCACTTGAATCTCAGTCTAATCTATATTGGTATTGGGACAATGATGTCCAAAGTTGAAGAGGAGGATTGACTTGCAAGGAGATATAATGTATATGAGTGGATGATTACATTGCGAAAGATAGAAGGCGACCGACCCAGGATTTTGCATTTAATGATCAGGTCCCTTCGTTCCTTTTGTTATGTTTTAAATAGTAGTGTGCGAGTGTGCTTGCATTTAAATTAGTTTAGTTTTTCATGATTTTTAATTTTTAGTTTTTATTTTACATTTGTGTGTTCACCCTTGAACAATAGTGTTTTGATTAATCAACTAAAAGTAATAATGCACTGATCTTATCTCCCTAACTTATTTTGGTTTGAGCAAGTAACTTAAAATGATGATTCTAGTTAGGAAATAGATTAATACCAAGTGATATCAGTGATGATCAAGTTAATTTAAAAATTATTAAAAAGAGTCATAACAAATGTGCATGCATGAGATTAATAAAAGAATTTGAGTATGTTACACTCGTGTGTGGTTTTAAAGAATAAAACACTTTATCAAAACCAACATTTCAAAAGACATCGATACACCTAAGCAATAAGGGGGAGTGTTGCAAGTAAATCCGTGAGGCGTAGGTGCTTAAACTGTAAGGGGTGGCCTAACGAGTTCGGAAAAGAAGTCTGAGGGGTATTCTATACCTAATCCCCTAAAGCCAACTGGTTTGGGAGCGGTTGACCAATTTTCCGTTACATGGACTCGTTAGAAAAGTCATGTTCAAACCCTTAATAAAATAACTCGTAAGTGTGCTAAATGAAATTATCAAATGATAAGTGAGTTCATTATAAACGTCAAAACCGGTAAAATTGCATGCACGTAACCTTGAGCAAAAATAGGTGATTTATGGTGAGGAATGTTTGGGAGGTAAAGTGTTGATAGCGGTTTTAACACAGTGTAACAGAAATATATTTTTAGTTATGATCATGCATGGATGTTTAGTATGAAGGTTGTTACTAATTTCATAAATTAATTAGAGAGTCACTGATTTATCGTATGCCTGGTAAATGAAATCTTGAACATTAAAGTCTGATTTAGTTTTCTTGCTCGGGACGATCAAGGTTTAAGTTGGGGATGTTTGATCGTATCATTTTATACCGACTTTAATGTGTTTAAATGATATTATTTTATGTATAAAGTATTGGTATAATGCTACATTTAATTGTTTTTATCAATTGAAGGGTTAAATCTTAAAAGGAGTTAAAATGAGTAAATTGTGCCTTGGAATGTTCTACTATTGATAAAACTCATTACGCATGTAGGTAATCCTCTCAAGTAAAAGTCTGGCAGATTTGAGCGCAATCGGAGAAGATTTATAGAAAGCCAAGCGCAGACTGGGGCGCAGCCCTGCTCCCCAACCGAGTGCTCAACAGAATGATTTATTCTGCCAAAATACGTGATTTTAGACCCAAGCGCAGGGCGGGGCGCAGGCCTGCGCCCACGGCTGCGCCCAACCCATAAAATATTAATTTCGTGATTTTTAGGGTTTCTCAGAGCTGCCTATATATATGACAAGCTTCCAGACGAAAAAACATACATTTTTGAGGAGAAACTGAAGAGAAAAGAGGAAGAAAAGTCCAGATTCATCCATCGCGATGTAGTCTGCGCGAAACCAACGGCGAAGGGTTGGGGGTTTGGTTCCTTCTACGCTCCATCTTCCCCCCATCAATCTATCAACTACGAAACTTGTTCCTGACAAGTTCAATGTTTCGTACGCGGTGGTTGATGATCATAATATTATCGTTCAAGGGTTTGTTTATTATTTAAGTATTTATGTTTTTCGTTGAGTTATTATTGTAACGAACGATATGTTTTATTAGTTTTCTGTGTGATTATTATTTAAAGATATTGTTCCGTTCGATTCTATTTATATCTTTATCGTAAGACGCGTCGTAGCCGTGTTACATGCCGTGCCGAGCTCATTAGATTAGGAGTTAAGACGGACTGTGAACATGACACGATTCGTGCCCAAAATACGGATTGCGATAGATGTGATTGTCATGACTATGTCTATGTGGTTAGGTTATAAAGATAATTAAACGGAATAATAAATAATTAAGTTATTTGCAACCCTATGTCGATAATCCATAATTCCACCCAAACCCTGAATCTGAAGTCGTTGGCGTTCTTACTTTGATCTTTAAGTTTTCGTAACAAAGATTTAACTAAATTTCCAAAGTTTCACCTAACCAATTCATTCCTTCAATTAGTTTAATAATTAGCTTTTATTATTAGTCAATAACTCTCGTATAATAATACTGATAACCCCATGCTCCCTGAGGAGACGATCCCACTTACCCTAGCTATAAGTTAAGGTGATTGGTGTTTTTATAAATTATTTTTGAACGCTTTACGACGAGCGGATATCATACACTCAAGAGGAAGGCATAGATTATGATGATGTATTTGCTCCAGTGGCAAGAATTGAAGCTATCAGACTGTTCTTAGCTTATGCTAGCTTCAAAGGTTTTAAAGTAAATCAAATGGATGTGAAGTCTGCTTTTCTGTATGGCACAATTGAAGAAGAGGTCTATGTATGTCAGCCTCCTGGTTTTGATGACTACAAGCATCCAGACAGAGTCTACAAGCTAGACAAAGCTCTCTATGGACTCCATCAAGCTCCTAGAGCATGGTATGACACTCTGTAGAGGCACTATGGACAAAACCCTATTCACAAAGTCCATCAAATCTGAAATTCTTCTTATACAAATATATGTTGATGATATCATCTTTGGATCATCAAATGACAGTCTGTGCAAAGAGTTTGAGGCTTTAATGCACAAAAAGTTTCATATGAGTTCAATGGGAGAACTCACTTTCTTTCTAGGATTGCAGGTCAAGCAGAAGCCCACAGGTCTCTTCATCAGTCAATCAAAGTATGTTAAAGACATACTGGAAAAGTTTGGGTATCAAGATACCAAAGGTGCAAGTACTCCTATGGATCCTCACAAGCAGCTCCATACAGACAAAGATGGAATAGATGTGGACATTCATTTATACAGATCTCTTATAGGATCCCTTATGTATCTAACATGTTCTAAACCTGATATTATGTTTGCAGTTTGTGTGTGTGCTAGGTTTCAATGTTCTCCAAAGGACTCCCATATGGTTGCTGTTAAGAGAATCTTTAGATATCTAAAAGGCCAACCACATCTAGGCCTCTGGTATCCTAAAGACTCTCCTCTTGAATTAACAGCCTATTCTGCACAGAAAATCCACAACTGGTGGATGTCAATACTTGGGAACAAGGTTGGTCTCTTGGCAGTGCAAAAAGCAAACAACTGTCTCCACTTCATCTACTGAAGCAGAATATGTAGCAGCTGCAAGTTGCTGCTCCCAAGTGATGTGGATTCAAAATCAACTGAGAGACTATGGTATGAATTTCCTATCCACTCCCATTTATATTGACAATTCAAGTACAATTAGCATTGTACAAAATCCAGTGAAATTTCCCAAAACCAAGCATATAGAAATTAGTTTTCATTTTATAAGGGACTGCAATGAGAAGAAATTAATCCAAGTTACAAAAATTCATACTGATGATCAGTTAGCTGATCTATTTACAACACCATTTGATGTAGGAAGATTCACCTTCCTAGTATCAAATATTGGTATGGTTAATATGGATTAATTTGTTCTTCTTTATACATATGCTTGATTAAGGGGGAGTCACTGTTTCATTAGCAGTCGCCTAATTTTCAACTAACAGCTTGAGTATTTTCTCAAGCTGCTAGTTCATTTTCTCGGACTGTTAGTTGTTTCACTTGATTTGTCAAAGTGTGCAAGGTAATATGGTCATTTTCATAAGTGTGTGCGCGGGTGTAGATATTTTTCAAAACCTTTAAAGGTTCCAGTTTCGTCCCATTGTAACTACCAGTTGCAAAATATCTTCCAGAACCCTTCTTGACTCTCTGAAACAATTCCCACGCACATCACTGAAACCCTAAATTCTTCGTTCATCAATGGAGTTTGTCAAAGAACACAACTGTTTACCCTACTCTCTATAACACGCTGATCTTGAACCATTCCACGACATGATGGACTTCCTTTGAAGTTCACATATCTATCATGCCCTTCACATCAATCCCACTATCTACATATCCCTATAGAACACTTCTGGAAATACGCCTCAATCAAAACTGTTAATGGAGTCACATCTTTGACGTCCAAAATTGATGGCCACACTGTGTCTATCACTGAGGAAATCATACGCCAACATCTGCATCTTCAAGATGCCTCAGGTATATCAGACCTATCTCTTACTGCTTTACATAATGGTCTTTATGCTATTGGATATAGGGGCCCTGGTGAATCTTTTACTTTCTTTAAAACAAATTTTGCCCCTAAGTGGAAGTACCTTGTACACATTATTCAGCAATGTATAAGCCCAAAAAGAACTGGTTGGTCAGAATTTTCATCAAACATAGCCACTGCCTTAGTGTGTTTATCAACTGGCCAACAGTTCAATTTTTCAAATATGATTTTTCAGGGTATGCTAAGGCATCATGCCCTAAAACATGGGAAATTTCTGATGTATCCTAGATTTTTGGCTGAAATTATTGCAAGAACTTGCAGTAATTTCAATGTACATAAAAGGATTCATGTTTCCCATAGGCAGTCTTTACCTTCAATAAAACGTCTTCTAAAACACAGTGCCAATGTTTTGACTGTTGATGTCTCATTGCCTTCTGCAATGTTGGACATCATTCCAAGAAACAGAGGAGAGGGTCCTGCGCAGGCTCAGCCAATCAATACTGCTTCACCCCCATGACTCCAACCCACTCCTCCTGATACTCAAATGCCTTCTGTTCCTATTGCTCAGCCCACATCCCCACTCAAACTGTACAAACGGAAAAGAGGTCCAGGAGCTCCTTCCTCCTCAGCCCTCATACAAGAGCCAAATAACCCTGTGCAGGAGGACACTTCTGCACAGAATATCCAAAGGGCACCCATTGAGGACACTCCCAACCTCAATCAGGAGGTGGACATCTCAACAGAGATTGTCCATATGGGTTCTGTGGCTGACACTACTGTTGCTTCTGCACAAGAGGCACAGGACAGTGCCAACATCAATAAGACCACACCCATGGCAACAGAAGGTGTGCAAGCAGCATCTGGAAGTCCCCAGTACCAAGAACAGAGGGGCCCAGAGGTTTCTACTTCTGGTATTCATGCCAGTGATGGATCACAAGCACCACATTTGTTTGCTGATCTTGAGGCTAGTCTGCAACTCATGTTATTGACGGATCCTAAGCTGCAACCTGTTGTAGCAATGTTGGAATATCATTAGTCCATCATTGCTGCACAGGGGTCACAAATAATTGCACTCAGGCAGACAGAAGCGGCTCAAAATCAAAGAATGGATTATCTCCATCAAGGGTTTACCCTCTGTGGAAATAAGATCATTAAATTAGAGCAGATGATTCGAACCCAAGTGGCAAAGGTTGTAGGTCCTCCTGACCAAACCAACGCTACCAAAAAGGGGGAGAATCAGGAGATCCCTCAATCAGTCCAAGCAGCTCCAACAGTCCAAGACTCTAGGCTAGCAGTCTCAACAGCTTCTCAAGCTGGTAGCCTAGAAACTCAAGCTGCTTCTACAAGAGCAACTGGAGTTATTATAAGAGAAGGAATTTTAGGCTCCCATCAGTACAGTTCAAGCTACATCTTCTGCTACCAAAGATAAAGGCAAGGGTATTCTCATTGAGTCTCCAAAGCACAAATTTTCTACTAGAGAAGCCCAGATTGCCTTTGATGCTGAGATTGCCAGAAAGATAGAAGAAGAACAAGATCAGGATTTTGACCAGCAAACCCATGCCCCAATGCAAGATGATGAAACCTTAGGAGATTACTTAAGAGGGTTTGTGGTCAAGCAAGGTGAAAGGAAGAGGAAGATGCCAACAGGGCATTCAAAGGTTGAGCATAGAAGATTTTTGATTAATTTTGCTTTTTCAGCTGGTATCCCAAAGAAGATAGCTCAGTCCATGAGCACAGAAAGGCTGCAAGATATCCATGACAAAGAAATGGAGAAACGTAAAATAGCCAAAGTCTCCCAAGAAGTCCAAAGATCACAAGGTCCAGCTCAAGCTGATATAAGTAATGTTCAAGCTGCTGTTAGTGATCCTGCTCCTTCTGTTCAAGCTGCTGCTCCTATTCCTCAGTCAGATTCAATTTGAAAAGCAAAGCTTGATCAGGTTAAAAGGGTGCTGTTTGAGCATTAGCTGCAAAAAGTGATGGAGATTGAAAAGTCCCTCGATCAGCATGATTTCTCAAAACCTCTTATTACTTACTGGTATGCTAAGTCAATGGATAACATTGATTTAAGATATCATTTTGTAGTGAGAAGAGAAACTGGTCCTGAGGAAGAATACAAAAGTATGATGCATATGGTTCAAGGTATGACCAGAGATGAGATAACAAGAATGTATCATGTTGGGACTGCAACTCAAGTTAGATCTTCCCTCCCACAAGTAAAGCAAGCCATTAAATATCTGCAGGGCATTTTAGATCCTGAGTCAATAAGGAAGGATATAGAAGATGCCAAGGAGATGAAAATTGTACAAGTTGACCTGTTTGTCAAATCAAAGACTTAAAGAATCAGGTTTGCAAATGGATCCTGTATGTTCTTCAATTTTGAATTTTATGATCTTCCAAAGGCTATGCTACTTCAGATGAGATCAGTGAGAATATATTGTGATAAAGAAGATCTGAAGAAAGAATTTTTTAAGGCAGTTAACCAGAAACTTTCACAGTTGTAAGTTTTTGAAAGCCTTGGTTTGTAATAACAGTTTACTTGTTTTATTTCCTTATATGTATAGAACTTAAAGTCTTTTGTAAAGAATTTAAGTTAGGGGGAGATTGTTGGTAAATATTCTAAGTAGTTCAAACTGTTAGTTAGACTTTTCAGACTGTTAGTAGAATTTCTATGTAAGTACAAAGTTCATGCTGTTAGTTGAAGAAGTTCGAGCTGCTAGTATAAAAGTTCATGCTGCCAGAGTAATTTCACTCAAGCTGCTCTGCTCAAGCTGCTAAAAGATTCAAGCTACTCAATAGTTTCATAAACAGAAAGTGCTGATATTCAGGAAAAGATATTTACACGAAGATTCCAGCATATCTACTATCAGAGAAGTCAGAGTCCTTCAAGGAAACAAATCAGAAAGCAATTACATTCGAACCCAAGTGGCAAAGCTTGTAGGTCCTCCTGACCAAACCAATGCTTGCAAAAAGGGGGAGAATCAGGAGATCCCTCAATCAGTCCAAGCAGCTCCAACAGTCCAAGACTCTAGGCTAGCAGTCTCAACAGCTTCTCAAGCTGTTAGCCTAGAAACTCAAGCTGCTTCTACAAGAGCAACTGGAGTTATTATAAGAGAAGGAATTCAGGCTCCCATCAGTACAGTTCAAGCTACATCTTTTGCAACCAAAGATAAAGGCAAGGGTATTCTCATTGAGTCTCCAAAGCACAAATTTTCTATTAGCGAAGCCCAGATTGCCTTTGATGCTGAGATTGCCAGAAAGATAGCAGAAGAACAAGATCAGGATTTTGACCAGCAAACCCATGCCCCAATGCAAGATGATGAAACCATAGTAGATTACTTAAGAGGGTTTGTGGTCAAGCAAGGTGAAAGGAAAAGGAAGATGCCAACAGGGCATTCAAAGGCTGAGCATAGAAGATTTTTGATTAATTTTTCTTTTTCAGCTGGTATCCCAAAGAAGATGGCTCAGTCCATGAGCACAGAAAGGCTGCAAGATATCCATGACAAAGAAATGGAGAAACGTAAAATAGCCAAAGTCTCCCAAGAAGTCCAAAGATCATAAGGTCCAGCTCAAGCTGATATAAGTAATGTTTAAGCTGCCGTCAGTGATCCTGCTCCTTTTGTTCAAGCTGCTACTCTTATTCCTCAATCAAATTCAATTTCACAAGCAAAGCTTGATTAGGTTAAAAGGGTGCTGTTTGAGCATCAACTGCAAAAAGTGATGGAGATTGAAAAGTCCCTCGATCAGCATGATTTCTCAAAACCTCTTATTACTTGCTGGTATGCTAAGTCAATGGATAACATTGATTTAAGATATCATTTTGTAGTAAGAAGAGAAACTGCACCTGTGGAAGAATACAAAAGTATGATGCATATGGTCCAAGGTATGACCAGAGATGAGATAACAAGAATGTATCATGTTGGGACTGCAACTCAAGTTAGATCTTCCCTCCCACAAGTAAAGCAAGCCATTAAAGATCTGCAGAGCATTTTTAATCCTGAGTTAATAAGGAAGGATATAGAAGATGCCAAGGATATGAAAATTGTACAAGTTGATCTGTTTGTCAAATCAAAGACTTACAGAATCAGGTTTGCAAATGGATCCTGTATGTTCTTCAATTTTGAATTTTATGATCTTCCAAAGGCTATGGATGAGACCAGTGAGAATATATTGAGATAAAGAAGATCTGAAGAAAGAATTTTTGAAGGCAGTTAACCAGAAACTTGCACAGTTATAAGTTTTTGAAAACCTTGGTTTGTAAATAACAGTTTACTTGTTTTATTTCCTTATTTGTATAGAACTTAAAGTCTTTTGTAAAGAATTTAAGTTAGGGGGAGATTGTTGGGAAATATTCTAAGTAGTTCAAACTATTAGTTAGACTTTTCAGACTGCTAGTAGAATTTCTATGTAAGTACAAAGTTCATGCTGTTAGTTGAAGAAGTTCGAGCTACCAGTATAAAAGTTCATGCTGCCAGAGTAATTTCACTCATGCTGCTCTGCTCAAGCTGCTAAAAGATTCAAGCTGCTCAATAGTTTCATAAACAGAAAGTGCTGATATTCAGGAAAAGATATTTACACGAAGATTCCAGCATATCTACTATCAGAGAAGTCAGAGTCCTTCAAGGAAACAAATCAGAAAAAATTATAAATACATAGAATAGGTTTTTCTATTGTAATCAAGTTTTCTGCATATTCAAGTTTGTAATTGCTTTTTGTTTAAGTTTTCATAAGCCTCTAAGGTTGTAAAACCCTAAGAACAATCTGTCTTCTTCGTCTAATCAAACAGATTAGAGGTGATTGTAATCATTCAGTTCAGCAATACAAGCAGTTTTTGTTTATTCCTTATGTTTATCTGTTATGAATTCTGAAAGCTTTTATCAAAATAATTAAGTGTTATTCCGCAAACTTCTTAATTAGACTTTGATTAAATACAAGATTATTGGTTTACACTCTGATTAATTCAAACCAGTTAATCTTAGGTAGTTAAGTTTAGATCCTGACAGGATAGACTCCCGTCTTGGCATAAACACCCTTTTACGGGCTGTGAACTTCATCGGGGCCCGTTGGGGTGGGGGCAGTAGGTGCGGTGAGATGGTACAGATGGGCAGTATGGGACATAAGAGGGGGCCACTGGTGCTGGCGGGTCGACTCCGGATGGTTCTCCCCACCCGCTGGAGGATTCGTCGACTTTCATGGGCTCCTCCTCGTCTGTTTCCTCCATTGGTTCCTTGGCTTCCAAGCGGTCTTCATCCTCGGACGAATCCTCCTCGGTGAAAACCTCCAGGATGTATCGGCTAGTAGGGGTGATTTCTTCCTCCGAGTCATACAAAATGATAACCACGTGGCTCGACATTTTTTTGACATCAAGTCCCATTTTTAGTTAATTTCAAAAATGTTTTTTTGAGAATTGGTAAAATCCTAAATGTAGCTGTAGTCTAAATTACTAATGCAACCTAGTTCACTATAACTATGGCTCTGATACCAATCTGTCACACCCTGCTACCCCGGTTGGCAGCAAGGCGTGACAAGTGTGGAAGCGTAACCATAATCATAACGAACGATCACTATATGGACGTTTTGAGAATATACATCGATTTAACTTTGAAATAAGGAGTATTTTACAGACCAACATGAAATGTAAATAGTTTGCAAAATACAGAGATTCGAATACATAATTAAAAGATTTATAATAATGCAAATAAATCTCTGTTGGTTGATGAAAATATTGTGACTCCAAAAAATGCGGAAGCCTCAGGTTGCTTCCAATGAATGCAAATGTCATAATTACCTGAAAATACATGCTAAAATACATCAACAAATTTTTTGGCGAGTTCATAGGTTTACGTGAAAAGACCAATTGTATGGACTTAACAGATGAGTTGAATTTATAAAAGCATAAATTCCATGTATGTATTACATAAACCATCATGCAACCGAAGCTTAATTAAATGAGTTTGCCCTATGCAGTATCCTCGACTGTAATACCGTGTGTTGAATATATAGGCATTCCACTGTTAGCCTGGTAAGACTAACCCGAATGGGGGGCATGACTCGTGATTGATCAATCCACTATATATTTGCCGCTTACAAATAAATGTATCTAACGGTTCATGATATGAGGGTTAATGGATCCACACAAACACATGTTTAATACATATAAGAAATAAGCAGTTTTGATATGCATATGAAAATAGTGCATGTATTTCCACCTCAATAGACAATGAAAAAAAGGGGCTATGAAGACTGTTAGTGCATCCTGTCCTGAGCAAGTTCGAATCAGGGGTTATAATTAAGTGTTAATCCGTTTTAATTAACAACTTTTGCAGAAAATTAGAGGAGAGGCGATTACGAACATACAGGGGATTTTGTGTGTGTTCTTGGAGAGAATCACGTGTCGGGGCGTTCTAGTTTGCGTCTATCATCGTGTGTGTCTCTGTGTTCCGTGTGTGTGATCTGTTCGTCAAACCGCTAACGAGGATTCCGCACTCGTTGGATGGTGTCACGTCAAGATAGGATCCGTAGGTAGGTGACCTTACAAGTGGTATCAAAGCCATAAGGGTGTTCATCGTGTTCTTCGTGTTCATATTCAACATCCCTGGTTTCTTGGCGTTTTGGGCGGGAAAAATCACATTTTTGGTTAGTTTTTCGAGTTTTACAAGAAAAATTACGGAGAAAAGTTTACATTGGTTCACCTTTTTGGTCGAAATCAGTATTTTTAGACTTAAAAATATTGGTTTAAACTAAAAACTTGAAAAAAATCAAACTTTTGGCCGTTTTTCGAACTTGCGGCTCTCAAAATTTGGGGGTATTAGGGTTTTTTCGAATTTGACAGAATTTTCAAACTTGTCAGGAAATACGCTCCTCACGAACTTGCATTAGGGTATCATTCGAATTTGGCTAAGATTCGAATTTGCTAGCATTCGAATTTGTCAGACTTCAAACTTGTAAGAATCCTCGAACTTGTCAGAATTTCGAATTTGTTGATTTCGAACTTACTAAATTTCGAATTTAATTTCAAATGAATTCATTTTTAAACTAATTCGAACTTACCTAAGTTCGAAAGGGTTTATTATAAATTAATTTTAAATTAAATTACCTAAGTTCGAATACAAAAAATTTGGAAAGGATGACCAGTTTGCAAAAGTTTATTGAAATGGACCAAGAGATTGGTAAGGCAAATTCTCCACCAAAGCTGATGAGGTTGGAAGACTACTACTGGTGGAAGGATAGGTTTGCCGATTTCGCTCGTTTCAATGACATGCGAATGTGGATTTGTATCGATGAGGGATACATTCCACCTACTCAGAAGTTTGAGGGCCGTCAGAGAGTCTTGAGATATCAAAAGATGAAGCATTATGACAAGAAACTGTTTGAGGCCGAGAACAGAGCTTTTTCAATTATTAGCATGCCACTACCTCAGAAGATACTACACACTTTCAATAATCATTGTACAACTAAAGAGCTATGGGATGCTCTCGATAAACGGTGTGAGGGAAATCCGAGGGTTCGGAAAGGAAGGACCGAGATGCTGAAGCAGCAGTTCGCAATTTTCAAAGCATTGAAAAATGAAAAGCTGGATGAGACAATCACAAGGTTCTACCATTTATTGACAGAGCTGGATAATCACGATGTTGATTATAGAGAGACTGAGAAAATAGAAAAGCTTATTGATGCTTTACCCGCGAAGTGGGAAATGTACACAGCGCTGATCAAGCATGATGAAGAAAAATTTGAGACTCTCACTCTAGAAGGGGTCATAGGAACGCTGAGGGCTTACAACTTTCAGTTGCAAAAGAAGGAACGGGAATATGATCAAGTCCAAGATCCAGAAATGTATTTTTGAAAGACAAAACTGTCTGTTGCAAATGAACTGAAGACAACTACATTTTTCTATTCGGGAGAAGCGTCTATCCCAGTGGAAGTAGAAGAATCATGCAACCGGGCATTCTTAGGGTATTCCAAACCGGAAGATAAACCGACTAACTCTGCATCTACTTCTCAACAGTACACAAAGATGCCTATCAGTGCACAATCAGCCGAAACTCATCTGAATCTGTTGGCTTCGTTTGTTGCAGCATATGGAAATTGTGTACAAGGAAAAATTAACGATCATGCGTTATGGGAAGAGGACTATGATCAGGTGGATCATGATGATTTGGAGGAAATGGATCTTCAATGGCAACTGGCCATGGTGACTCAAAGGGTCAAGAGGTTCGTAAAACGAACAGGCAGAAATCTAAACGTTAGCAACAATAAAATTGGGTTCGAAAAATCCAAGGTTAAGTGTTATAACTGCCAGGGATTAGGACACTTTGCTCGAGAGTGTCAACGACCCAAAGTTGAAAACTATCAGAATCAATCTTAGGGAAGATATCAGTCTGGTAGTTCGGGTAATCAAGCGAACATCGCGGGTCTGTTAACAAATGTATCATCGGATAGACAGCTTGATGGAACGTATGATTGGAGTTCACATCCAGAGTCTAATGCTAGAGCCTTCATTGCTGAAGTGATAGAGACTGGGGATGTCGGAGTAGAGGAAGTAACAGAGGACAATGACCAGAATGATACATGTCCTGTGTTGGTGGAGAAGTCAGACAAGTAGACCGTTCTGGAGTTTGCCGTGCAGATGGCTAACGTGGAATCTGATCATACAAAGGTAAATTTGAACTTTTCTACTTTCCGTGATTTATGTGTTTTATGTACTACTTCCAATGATAGGTTGAATTTAGTTCTAGAAACACATAACAGTTTAACTGCTCAAATAGAATCATTAAAATCAGATAATGCTAGTCTCCTAGATATTAAAGAAGATCTTAGGAATAAGCTGAAAGCAGATGCTCAAAATGTTGTAGTTCTAAAAGACAAATTAAGTGAGCAATGTGTCAGGATAGAACTGTATGAGCATTTTGAGGCTTTAACCAAAGAACTTACAATTAAGGGGTTCGAGCTAGCTGAATCCAGAGTTAAAGTTGCAGAGGTAAATAGTAAGCTAGAAAAGTTTAGGAACTCTTCATTAAATCTAGGGCAAATCTTAGATGCCCAACGTCAATCTAAGAAACCTGTAGGTTTAGGTTATCAAGGGAGTCCTCCACCTTTCAACGACAATTATGTGCCTCAACCTCAAGATAAAACTGATAAACCAGTTGAGTCAGAGGTAGCGACTGAAACTGTATCTGAATCGGATAAGGATAAATCAGCTAAGGTGACTAATAATAATGCCACAATTAAGAAAGTCAAGTTTGTGCAGTCTTCTAGTGATAAAGTTCTAGGAGAAGCAAAACCTGAGCTGAATAATCAGAAAGAGGAAACAATCACGATAGTTGAGAAGAAAGAACATGACACTAGTGAGGCACCAAAGTCAAAGGGCACTCATAAGAAGCCAATTGATAAAATATATTGTTTTAGATGTCATGAAAGGGGACATATTGCATCTAGCTGTCCATATAAGAAGGTAGAGTCTACACCTATTGTTGGAAAGCCTGAACAACATAAACCCTCATCAAGTGTAGCTAGAACAAGTGGTTCTCAAAACACTGAGAAAATTGTGAATGCCACACCAAAGACCGTTGTTAAACAAGTACCTATTTCGGTTAGACCAAATGAAATGGTTAGGACTAATTCCCCGAATAGAGTCCCTAATCATTCTAGGTCAGGACATCAAAAATCTTATAGGAGTTCAACACCTAGAAGAGCTTACACCCCTGTTAGGTCTCACACTCCTGAAAGACATCAGACACCAGGTAGAGCCCAGGGATATCAATTTGAAATGCCCTATAATAGAAATTATTCGAGGGCTCAACAGAAAATGCCTACCCAAAGGGCAAGAGTGAATTTAAATCACTCAGCTCCACAACAGGTTCTCAATCAAATACCCAAGTCACCTGAAAGGAGAGATGAGTATTTGAAGGAGTTCACGTATGTGGATGAGAACCGTATTACCAAGTCAGTCATGGCTTGGGTTCCCCGTGATAACTAACTTGTTTTCTTTCATGTGCAGGAGCTAACTATAGGTCTCAACAACAAGTGGTTCGTCAACAGTGGTTGCTTTATACACATGACTGGGGAAAGAAGTCTACTCACAGACTTCAAGGGAGGGAACAAGGGATTCGTATCATTTGCTGGGAATAAGGGAGGAAATATCACTGGAATAGGAGTGATCACTAATGGGACTATCACACTTGATCAAGTATATCACATTGATAGACTTGCTCACATTCTCATTAGTGTCTCTCAGATCTGTGATAAGAAGAATTCAGTTTTGTTTACTGATACTGATGCGTTAGTGCTGAAGCCAGGATTCAAAATACCTTAAGAGTGGATTATGATGACAGCCCCAGGGATTTGTAAATGCTGGACATGAAATTCTCAGATTCGTCGATGGGAACAATCTGTCTTTTGTCTAAAGCTTCAGAGACCGAATCCCTCTTATGGCACAGACGCAGGACACACTTGCACCTAAGGAAAATGAACTACATCACTAAACATGGTCTGGTGCAAGGTGTCCTGATGAAGAGTTTTCAGTTTGATGACAAGTGTGTACCGTGCATGAAAGGCAAACAACACAAGAAGTCACACAAGTCAAAGACTCAGAACTCGATAGCTTCCACTTTCGATTTGTTGCATATGGACCTATTCAGACCTATCAACCAAAGGAGTATAGGTGGTAGTTGGTACTGTTTAGTTATTACTGATGATTACTCACCTTTTTCATGGGTTTTCTTTTTAGGTACGAAGGACGAAACAACTGCAAAGTTGATTGGGTCCTTAGACCAAGTCGAAAATTCCTATGGGACGAGGGTAAAACGTATCAGGAGTGATAATGGAACAGAGTTTAAAAACATAGTAATTGGTGTATATTACCTATCCAACGACATAGTGCATCAACTTAGTGCACCATATGAGCCACAACAAAATGGGGTGGCAGAACGGAAAAACAGGACATAGATTGAGGCAGGAAGGACCATGCTCTCGGATTCAAAGCTTCCTGCCATGTTTTGGGGGGGGGGGGAGGCAGTGAATACCGCTTGTCATGTTTTAAATCGGGTCCTTACTGTCAAATCACTGAACAAAACCTGTTATGAAGTTCTGAATAATAGACCACAAAATTTAACTAGCTTCGAACCGTTTGGGGTACCGTGTACATTAATGAAAACAAAACATCAACCTAAGTTTGGTGAAAAGGCTGACGAAGGATATTTCCTAGGTTATTTGCCTAACTCACCAAACAAAAGAGTTTTTAACAAAACAAGCTATACGGTAGAAATTGTGTATAACATTGATGTAACAAGTTATACACATGAACCCCAAGCTGGTGCGGAATGGATATTTGATTATGACAAATTGTTTGAATCATTTAACATTCCTTTGGATGGAAATGCAGGTAAAATTGAAGATGACTTATCGTCATTGAATCTAAATGACGACGGCCAAAGTTTTCCAAAGGCAAGCATTCCATCAACTTCTTAGCCAACATCGACAGAAGATGAGTCTCCAGCAGAGAATAATTCTGAAATACCTACAAAAAATAATCAAACTACTACTTCTAACTCCGAGGACAGTGATCATGAGGAAGAGAAAAATAGGATCAAACTTAAGAGATAATCTTAGGGTCGATGAGAATGAAACATCGAGGATAAACAAGGATCATCCAGTTGAGAGCATCATAGGAAATCCGCATTCTGGTCTGAGAACTAGGAGTAGTTTGAATAACAACACGGTGCTGTTGTCGATGATTAACGACTCCGAGGCTTTTCACACTTGCCTTTATTCGTGTTTCATCTCACAAGTAGAGCCGAAGAATGTGCAAATGGCACTCAAATACAATTCTTGGGTTCAAGCGATGCAAGAAGAATTGTCACAACTCAGAAAGCTAGAAGTGTGGGAGTTAGTGCCGCTACCGCGAGGAGAAATTGCTATTGGAACCAAATGGGTTTTTAAGTGCAAGAGAGACGATCGGGGTATTGTTACTCGAAACAAGGCAAGACTTTTGGTAAAGGGATTCAACCAAGAAGAGGGAATCGATTACAACGAGGTGTTTACACCAGTGGTAAGGCTCGAGGCAATTCGTCTGTTTCTGGCCTTTGCGTCCTTCAAAGGATTTAAAGTCTATCAGTTGGATGTAAAGAGTGCATTCTTGTATGGCAAGGTGAAGGAACTGGTGTACGTAGAACAACAGCCCGGGTTTACAGATCCTAAGTATCCATACAGAGTGTAGCGTCTAGATAAGGCTCTGTATGGATTACATCAAGCACCAATGGCATGGTATGAGACACTATCAACTCATCTTTTAGACAATGAATTCGAAAGAGGGAAAATTGATAGTACATTGTTCGTGAAGAGAAAGGGAGAAGATTTTATCTTGGTATAAGTGTACGTTGATGACATCATTTTTGGGTCATCAAACTAGCAGATGTGCAAAGATTTCAAGAAGGTGATGAAGTCAAAGTTTTATATGAGTGTTGTGGGAGAGTTAAACTTCTTTCTGGGTTTGCAAGTTGAACAGAGAAAGGAGGGTATGTTTATCCATCAGACGAAGTATGTCTACGATATTATAGGAGCGCTTCGGGATGGAAGAAACAAAGCTGACTGCTCACTTCAGTACTCCGATTCAAGTGAATCACAATCTCGGACCGGGTACAGAAAGTGATACTGATGTGGATCCGACTCTATATCGGGCCATGATCGGGTCACTCATGTATTTAACTTCATCTAGACCTGACATTATGTTTGCTGTGTGTATTTGTGCTAGGTTTCAAGCCAATCCGAAAGAAATGCGTATGAAAGCTATGAAGCGGATTCTGAGATACCTCAAATCGAAACCGAAGCTGGGACTTTGGTATTACGCTGATGGTGATCTGGAATTGAATGCATACACAGATTCAGACTATGGAGGTTGCAGCTTGAATAGGAAGTCAACAACTGGAGGTTATCAGTTCCTTGGAGGGAGACTCGTATCCTGGCAATACAAGAAACAGACTTCGGTAGCCGTGTCAACGTGCGAGGCCGAATATGTAGCTGCTGGTAGTTGCTGTTCACAGGTTTTGTGGATACAACAACAATTGCGGGACTACGGTTTGACTTACACGCATACTCCCATTAGGATAGATAATCAATCTACTATTGCTATAACTAACAATCAAGTGAAACATAGTAAAACAAAGCACATAGACATACGACATCATTTCATACGTGATTGTGCTGAAAAGAACTTAATAAAGATGGTAAAAGTGGCAACGAAAGATAATAATGCTGATTTATTCACTAAAGCTTTTGATAAGTCACGCTTTGAGTTGTTAGTTCAACTAAATGGTATGTGTAATCTAGAGTAACTTGACCTTAGTATCTTTTTATTTCTTTTTATAGTAAGTTAGTGTTTCAGTATATTTTATTTCCGTTTATTAGCTTATCTTAAAAAATGAAAAACAAAAGGAAAAAGAGAGAAAACGATAAAAATCTAAAAAAAAGAGAATATTGGAAAATTGAGTTAAGTCTTAGAGACATAGGTTCAAAGTGATGAAAATTAGCACAGTCGATACAATCTCTAAGTGTTAAGCTTTCACACATAATGCACCTTAAACTCTAAGTGATATACACTTTTCTGTTTGATGTGTTGGTAGGCATAATACACAAAGGGAATCTCAAAAGCTAATAAAATATTCAAGAAAAAGTCATATGTCTAACTAACTTAGATGTATGACCAAAGGTCTTAATTTCTATGTTAGAGACATATAGATAATGATTCTAAATGAGGTATGCAAATTTTCTAGGGGATGTATAGCAACATCAAATACATCTTAAAAGAAAAGAAATGAAATGAAATTTTTTGATAAAAATGAGGGAGTCAAAACAAGTCGCTTTGTTGTACGTAAGTACAGACCTGTCACCTCTGTTTTAACTCGAGTTAGCAAAACAAGTCGCTTTGTTGTACGTAAGTACAGACCTGCCACCGTTGTTTTGTTAACTTTAAAAAAACTTTAAGACAAACTAAGACACTCTGTTGTATGTAAATACAGAACTGTGTCCGACGTTTGCCTTTTAAAGAAAATTTGCAATAATGAAAAGTTATAATCATTACGTGTCTGCCTTGATCATAGAAGTATGTCTAAGAATGAGACACGTAAGGTAGTTTCTTGATAAATAAAAAGGCCAAGGGATATTCCAAAGTGTAAAATGTTTAAAGGGAAAATCATACCGACAATCGAATTGAAATGTATATCACGACAAACAATCAAAAGAATCAAAAATTCCTAAGTGTGAAAGTGTAATACTGAAAGTGCGTTCCACATTGCTATCTGATTGAACCTTCTTTGACTTTCTCGCAAAAATATTCTGTTAGTTTAGGTCGTAAAGTTTGTAAAAGTATTTTTGAGTAGCTTAAGTCAAAATTTTGATTAAACTATATTCTACTTTATCTTTATCTTAAATTTTACTTTATTTTATTTTATTCTAAGTAGGAAAAATGTCAAAGTTACTAGGATGCATTTTTGGTTGTATAAACAAATATTGCGTGAAAATCTGTTGCTTAGTGTGAATGATTCTGCAAGGTTTGTAAAATTCCGTTACACTAAAAAGTTGAAAAAGTTGAATTTTATTCAAGTATTTTTAAAATATTCTCTTAGGTTCGAAATTCAGACAAATTCGAACTTCACTTCGAATTTGTCAGGAAGTTCAAACTTATGCTAAGTTCGAAGGTAGTTGGTATAAATAGGTCAACAGTATTTCATTTAAGGCACTTACCCTCGAATTTCTTCATTCGAACTTGTCTCCGGCGATTTCGAACTTGTTCTTCGAACTTGTCGTTTTTGAATTTCATCCTATTCTTCGAAGTTTTGCTCACTTTTCTCGAACATACACACACACACTTAGGTATACTAATCATTATTATACACTATTTGGGTGGATTAGGACATTATTATGTCAAAAATCGAGTGTATTTGATGTCTATTTGGGTTTAAACTATGTGGTTTAAAATCACAATTTTTGACCGGTAAAAGCTCAAATAAATCACATATAACTTCGATTAGAACCCAATAACACTAGCTTATACTGTTTTTTAAGTCAAATGGGGTTAATCTTGGATTATAGTTTGAAAATGACCGACTTCGAACATGTCCTTCAGGTTCGAACTTGTAAGAAAGTTCGATCTTGTTTAGATATCTACAAGTTCGAAGTCAGTCAAGTTTGAACATAATCCTCGAATTTCTTTAAATTAGATTGTTTTAAAATAAATTCGAACTTGTCTAAGTTCGAATGTGTTGGATTTCGAACTTATGTAAGTTCGAAATTATGCAAATTCGAAATAAACAAGTTTCATTTTATTTCTCATTACTAATATTTGTTGTTGATTTTGTGTGCAGATATGGGCTATCAGGCATTTTTTAATAAACATAATATGGTTATGTCGGTAGATCGGGAATTACTTGAAGCTCAGCCGTACCGCAATATGATCGAGTTCTTGACTCATTCGCGAGTATCTTACGCTCTAACTCATAATCTTCAGATAATGCTACCCTATGTGCGACAATTCTGGGAGCATCTGCAAGTGGATTGCTCCGTGACGCCCACAGTATTACGAACAAGGGTTGGGGGACAGCCAGTAGTCTTTTCGGCTGATATGTTAAGACAAATCCTACAGCTAGGATCAGAGGACCAAGAAGCGGGGCCTATAGACTTTCCGTTACATATCAGGCAAGCGACGTTTTTTAGAATGGGATATGCCCAAGACATAACGAAGGCTTCATATGTCAAGAGTGGGTTGATTGGCCAATGGCGATATCTCGTACACGTCATTATGGTATGTTATCCGCTGAAGAAGGCGGGGTTTGACACGATGGTGTCTAAACTGCAATCAGCATTGATTGCCTTGGTCTTCAACAGGCACTTCAGTTTTTCAGAAATGTTTTTTGGGGAGTTTGTGCACCAAATCATAGCTCAGGTGAAGGAACGCTTTTTAATGTACCCACGTTTTGCGTTGATGATCATTCGCCACTTTTTGCCCCATTTGCCACAACTTCCAGATACAAATGGTGTGGGCATAATTGATAAAAGGATTTTTGCTGACTGCGAGTCCCATAATGCGAGGAGGGCTAAACAGGTCAGGCCGCAAGTGGCACGTTTGTTCGGGGCAGTCATAGACCCCGATTTTGTAGCCCCAGAGGGTGATAATTGGGCAGGTGAAGTCCCACAGCAGCAGCAACAACAATAAAAACAGCAACAGCAACAGCCACCACAGCGTCAGAGGCAAAGAGCTCTGGAAGCTAGACCATCCTCTCGCCGCCAATCAGAATCTACTGCAGTTGCTCCATCCACAGAAGCTGTCGGGCCGTGTAGTACGGCCCCCCTAATTGATCAGATTGCACAAACTCTTGAAGAGATATGGGCGCAGGGGACAGCCTCGGAGTAAAACATCGCTGAACAACTGGTTCAGGGTGTTTTAGAGCCTCCAGATGAGTTCAATGATATCTTTAGAGAGATTGATGAATACCAGCCTCTTGAAGCTGAGGATATGGACACAGAGGTCCAGGGTGAAGAAGAAGAAGAAGGAGTATAGGCCGAGGCTGAAGGGCATGTTGAGAACGCCTCAGAGTCTAGTTCTGATGCCGAGGATCCAGATATGTCAATTATTAGATATGGATCGAGGTTAGTTGTAAACAGAAGAAGATCAACAAGACCAGCTCTGATTGACGAAGAGACCGAAGAAGTTGAGTATGAAGAAGAGGAAGAATAAGTTCCACTCATACCTAGGCATAGGGCGAGGCGACATAGATTTATGCAGGGAGCTCCATCCACTTCGGCTCCTGAACCTGTGTTACTGGCTGATCCATCAACTTCAACCACCGCTCCATCAACATCCGCCTCCATTCTATCAACATCGACTACGTTCACAGATAATCAACGGTTCACAGAGCTGAAAGGAAAAGTGGACATCTAAACAGTCCAAATTTATCAATTGTCCACAGCTGTGAAAGAACTGGAAGAGCATAATGCTAGACTCGATCAAGAAAATGCAGAGTTGAAGACAACTGTAGCTGATCAGCAGTCTGAGCTGAAATCGATGAAGACCCTCCTTGAGCAATTATTGAAAAATCTGCAAGCTCAGGGGGAGAGTAGTTGCAAGGAAGTTGAGGTGAGGAGAGAAGATGACGACGGCAGTGATCCAGATGCTGAAAGAGAAAGTGAGCTAGCAGATATTTCTCAGAAGACTGCTCAGCAAGTACAAATTCAGGGGGAGCCTAGTCAGTCAGGTATGGGAGAAGGAGGCGAAGGCGAAGCTTCAAGGATTGTGGAACAAGAAATGATTGAAGCCCTAATGGATCTTGATGATCAAGATGATTTTGATTCTGATCAAGAAGATTTGGAAGAAGGAGAATTCGTTCCAGAAGAGATTGTGGACTGGAAGTCTGATGACGAGGTTGTAGAAGATGAGGATGACAATGTTGATGAAATAGTTATCCCAAAGCAACATATCACTGAACAGTATACATAATGAGCAGAATGTGATAGATCTGGATGAGCTGAACTTAGCATATATGGATAAATCAGATCCTGAAATAGCTGAAAAGGAGCAAACCAGAGAAGAAATGATAAAGCTATGGTTAAGGAAGGAAAAGAAGAAGTCAAACCTGGCAGTAAAGAAGAAAATGAGACTGCCAAGTCCAGAAAATCTCTCTAGAGGAATCTTAAGCTGGTTCTTTGATAGAGAACTGCAGCTATTCGTGCTTAAGAGAAGAGATGGGCTTCAACACTTAAGGATAACTTTGAAGATTTTCAATACACTGCCCAAGTGTGAAGCAAAGGAACTGGCCTGGAAAGAGCTTATCAACTTAGGAGACGACCCCTATGCTGAACTTATAGCTAAAATCATCAGAAAGGAGGGGAGGTCTGGAAAGTTTGAAAGGATAAGGCCAAGGTCAGGGAAAAGAGTTGAAGATCAGTCAAGAATAGATCCCCACACTGGAAAACCTTGGGCTAGGACGGTTTACAAGCCAGTCCGATGCCTCAAGAAAGTGCCGATGAAGTCAATGCCACAGGATGTACTTAGCAACATGAAGTGGTAGTATGTTGACAATGAGACGGCTGAAGCAGTGATGGAGGACTACGAGGACAAAGTAATTTTAAAAGTATATGATCCACTACATCTGATCAACTTATCTAAGGACGACCTGAGAAAGCTTCATGATCAGCCGATTTTCTTTTATGAAGGCTGGAGATCAGAAGGCAGGAAGTTCCAGAAGATAGTTAGAGTTTGTTTAGATCAGGGATTATATGCTGGTAGTAGCTTGTATAGTTCTAGTACTTAGACAAAATATATATAGTTAGAAGCTATCGTCAAGGGGGAGTCTGTTAGTGCATCCTGTGTGACGATAGCAGTCTAAGTATAAACGATATTTTGTAATAGTCAATTTGTTCGTAATTGCATATTATACATGTTTGTTATATGTTTGATATATGTTTGATATTGATTGTATGTATGTTTGAACTTGGTTGTAATTGATGTTTTACAATAAGTTCAAACATAAGTTCAAAGATAAGGTCAAACATAAGTTCAAAGATAAGTTCAAACATAAGTTCAAAGGTAAGTTCAAAGTCACTGGTTCGAACTTATGGAGGACATCGTGGGCCTTGGGCCTTGTCGAAGTTGTCCTGAGCAAGTTCGAATCAGGGGTTATTATTAAGTGTTAATCCGTTTTAATTAACAACTTTTGCTGTAAATTAGAGGAGAGGCAATTACGAACATACAGGAGATTTTGTGTGTGTTCTTGGAGAGAATCACGTGTCGAGGCGTTCTAGTTTGCGTCTATCATCGTGGGTTTCTCCGTGTTACGTGTGTGTGATCTGTCCGTCAAACCGCTAACGAGGATTCCGCACTCGTTCTATGGCGTCGCGTCAAGATAGGATCCGTAGGTAGGTGACCTTACAAAGACTCACCTTTTTTGATTTTTAGGATGGTTTAATTCGAGTTGAAGTGTGATTGCAGTGCTGAAACTTGAGTACGTCCTATGATTTTTTTTACGTGTACGAGTTATTGTTAATTTATGTTTTCATGAATATTTTATGCAAATATGTTCGTGTTTTTGTATTTATCAAAAAATCTGCCATTTATTTTAATTGGCAAACTTGCTGTATAAATATTCAAATATAAAATAAATATATTTTTAGAAAAATATATATAACCTATTTCTTGTAGAAAATAAAGTTATTTTTGTAGCTTTTAAAACAATTTTGTTGAACATATATACGTATATATATTTGTGTGTGTGTATTCTTGTATAGATGAAGTAAATGTACGAAGAGATGACGGTAAATATATATTTGTTTGTAAAGTTATGAAATCAAATGTTTGTAAAAGATGAGGTTATACGTATGTTTTATGAAAGATTATATAAGTGCTTAAAGTTGATATTTATATAAAATGTTGCATGGTTATTTTTGCCTGATGATTATCAAAACTAAAATATAAATTTTCAAAGTGAATTTAAAAAAAGAAATACTTACAAAGGTTTTTGAAAGAATTCTTGAATCACTTGAAGATTTTTGGAAAATAATTGATTGAATAAGGGAGCAAGAAAAGAGTTGGGTTTGCTTTGGTGTGATTTTTAATATAAAGTCGATGGCCTCTATTTATAGAGGTGAAAATGTATTTGAATTAATAATAATAATAAATAAAGTGTATGTTATGATGAAAAATAAAGCATGCATGGTTGAGTGTTAGACATAAAAGTGATGTTTGGCCGTAAAGTTTGAGAAATGATTGTGTTTTATATGGATTTTAATAATAAAATAATAGAAAGTCAAAAGCTAGTTGTCATTTAAAGGACAACCGGCTACTAGATATCATAAGTAAGTATGGCTTTCCCATTATTTTATTACTATTTTGTACAAAAGTGTACCAAACGTGCCAAAATTATTTATCTTTTTTTTTTAAAAAAAAATTCCTTTTGAAAACTATCTGATTTTCCAGACTTAGAAAATATTTTTGGAAATCAAACTCGATTCAAGTGTGAATCGAGTTTGTTACAGTGTGTTTCGAGTTTCATCCAATGATAATCAAGTTTTATTGTAGTTTCATTCGAGTTTCAAGCATATGTTTTTCGAGTTTGAAAGTAGTTCATTTCGAGTTTTATGGAGGTTTCATCCGAGTTTTTCTTAACGTCATTCTAGTTTAACTTAGAATGAATCGAGTTAATCATGTTTTATCCAAGTTGGTTCCTTTATGGATCGAGTTTGGCACTTTAATCATTCGAGTTTGGCTTAAGACTCATGAAAATTTAATTCTTAATATTTTTCCTAAGTCTTAATCAAGTTTCACATAATTATCTGATCAATTTAAATTAAAACTTACTTGATTTTGAGCCAGTTGTTACAGTAGGTGGATAGAGGATGGTGGGGTAAGGTAGGGTATGGGTGGGTGGGTAGGTAGGTAGGGAGGGTGGATGGGGTAAGGTAGGACATGGTATAGTGAAGTGTGTTACATGTTAGGGGTATTTTTGTAATAAACTAATTTTTGTTTATTAAAAGAATTGAATTCCATCCATAGTGTGAAGGAATGTTATTTTCCTTCAATCATTGGAAAACTTGAATTTTGATGGAATCCAATTCATTTTTGTGGTTGAACCTAACACATGAATTTGTAAATTCAATATCAACATCACAATAATGCAATTCAACAATTAAGATCACAACAAACTGAATGATTTCTATTAAGATGAGAGAAGAATATTACATTCGGTTCTTGGACATCAAAACTAGGTTTGACTTTTTGATAAGATCCCAGCATGCATTCCTTTGTCTTGTGAATGGTACTTCCAAACAGTTGTAGGTCTCAAAAGGTTTCCCTAGTGTATTGTTCTAAGCTGTAGAGGGGGGGTGAATACAACAATTTAAAACTCAACACTCTTTTCTCAATGTTTGTGTATATTATCAACAAGTGTTAATTACAAACAAGCCTGAATTGCGGAAAGGTTCAAGCTGAGATGACAGATACAACAGTTGTTTCAACTAATCTAAGACACACTCAGACTAGATACAATGAATACACTCACTTAGATGAACTCACTGATTTTACAAGACACAGACGGACAACTTGAGTATGAACAGCTTAGACACACGTACTGTTATATTCAAGCAGACTTGCATGCATGAAAACACACTTTAATGCACGATCTGATTTCACACTCTTGGATTTCTCACAATCCTTTGAAGCTTCCTTTTATACTCTCACTGAGAATCTCAGTGAAACTTCTTCATTGGACAAATGAGATAGTGGGATGTGTTTCCAAAAAGACAAAACACCTTTTCTGCACATGCATCAAGCAGATTTGTCTTCATGTGGCAGAATCTTTGTCTTTTTCTTTTTGTCACTGTTGTATAAGACTTTAACCAAGAGAGGAATGTCAACTTTGCATCTTTCTTCTTTTGTGAAGTCCATTTTGATATAAGAAAAGGTCTGTCACCCTTTTCAGATATCCGTTTGTCTTCATGTAAAAGAAAAACGTAGGCAGGCTTTTGTAGTTTTTGTTTTCCACTTTGTCTTCGACTTGTAAACTGATCTTGTAGCCAAAAACTATACATGAGGACTTGGAAACATATTCCATAAAGTGTTTAGCCTGTTCACAAAGAACAGGTTATGTTCACAAAGAACAGAACACTTAGAATCTGTCCAAGCTGCTCAACAGAACAGAGAAGCGTAGACACTTTATGTCCAGCCTGTTCAGCAGACAGAACAGCTTGGAGAATCTGCCTTTGTTGCAACGAATGCAACAGGGTAAAAAACTTTGGCTGATAATTCAAATCACTTTTCAGGATTCAATAAGGCATAAACAGGCCTTAAATTTTACCTTCAAGTGCATCAAACAGGTTTGATTAGAAATCTCCCCCTAAGATGTAGAGCAGGTTTGACTGAGCCCTTTTTGTGCCTAACAATCTCCCCCTATTTGCAATAATCAGTCTAAGCTGATTTTATCAATAACCACTATATAAATTTACAATACATTATGCTGAAATGAAATTACAACATCAAGGTAAAGTAAAAGATCAATTTATTTATATACTGATTTTTGATTATATAAACAACATGTGTTTTTACAGAAGTACAACTGATGCACTAGTGTATATTACAAAAGATGTAAAAAATAAAAGTTACAACTAATGTAACTAAGTACAACTAATGTACATAAATTCAAAAAATTGGACTGTTGATGATGGGAGCAAATAATGGCAAGCCTGTCCAACAGATGGACAGCTTCCATTCTTCACCTACTCAGATAGTAGATGGACTTCAAGACAGTGGTGGTGGCAATCTTTCTTGAAACATTCTTTCAAGCTCATCCCTGCTTTCCTCCAAATCTTGTATTTCAACTCTAAGGAACATAAAATTGGGATGTTCAAGCTCTCCTCTTTCATAGAACCCTCTGAGCTGATCCCAAATGGTCGCTCTCCACTTTCTAGATTGCCTGATGGAGTTTGCAAGTCTGAATGCTATAAGCTGTTTGAGACCAACTTTGGGTAGGTCTGATGCTCTTTGAAAGCATTTCTTCTTATCAGGGGATCTACAAAAAATGCCCCCAACTCAGGTTCTTCAATCAGCTTGCCTTCTTCAAATTCTACTCCCTTGGGCAGGCTGTGGTCAACTCCTTTGATCTCTACTGCATAGTCACCTTGTTCAGTCAAGATCAGGAGTTCCTCCAGCTCTGAATCCTTTCTATTCCTCTTGGCCTTTATTTTGGGGTAAGACACTGAGACACCCTTACTTAATTCTTCAGAGATCAGGCTAAGGTCTTTCACTCGTTCCATCAGCTTTTTGACATATGCCCTGATAGTCTTAGCCGTTTCAGATTTAGACTGGCTCAGGGCAACTGCCAACTCTACCCATTCTCCATACCCCATCTGTGCAACATCAGTGTAATCATATGATTCCAGTTCTGGGCCTATTGCACCCATTCTGGTTGTCTGCAGCTTCCACTGTTTGCCTTTTCTTGAAATGGGCACAGCTTTGACAATAGATTCCTTGGCAAGTCTTTTATCAGCAACATCAAAGAACTTTTTCCTTGCCAAGTTGACAAAGTGTATCTGGGCTCTTGCAGAGGATGCTTGTTTTGACTTGGTCACAGAGACCGGAGCATCCTTTTCCTTACCATCTTCCTTTTCACCTGCTGACTCTCTAGCACCTTCAAGCAGTTTTCTTTGCACATCCAAAGAAGGCATTCTAATTTTGCTAGCCTCTTTGAATGCAAGGGACATGGCAGCTTTGGCTGAGGCTTCTTCCTTTCTTAGTGTTTCCAGGGATTGGAGCTGTTCATCTCTGAGCTCATAGTATTTCTCCATTGGAACACCCATTTCCTTAGCCCTTGCCTTGTCAAAATTTAGCTGCGCTGCTCTTTGGTGATCAGGGTCAAAAGCTGTTTTCTTCTTTCCTTTGGCTGTTGAAGATTGAAAAGCTTCAGGAACCTCTTCTTCTTCTTCTTCTTCCAAAATCAGATGCCTCCTTCTGCCTTGCCTGTCCCAAGGAATGGATTCCTCCACCTTAGTTTATGCAAGGTTTGGAGATCCAGCTTGAGTAGGCTGAGCAGCTTCAGTGTGATGGGAGACACCTGCTGCTTGACCACCATATGCTGATTTCTCCTTAGAAGGAGAAGAGGTTTTCTCCTCCTTAGACACAGTCTTGGAGGCAGACAACTTCTCCCCCTTTGAAAGAGATGAACCAGCACCTTCAACAACTGGTCTGCCTGAAGAAACAAATTCAGCAGACTTGGCAGGAGGTTTGGGGCCAACCAGGCTATGCACTAAGAAAGCCAGATTGTCCTTAACATCTACAAACTGGGTAAGGCAGGCTTGAAGGAAAGAGGATTGGGAATTAGCAATTGAGGACAGCTTGACTATATTTTCTCTGTCAAAAGCTGTGAACAACAAACTTTGAAGCTATGCAAGATGTAACTCAAGAGAGTCTTGCACATCATCAAGATTTGCTGACACAGAATGGACAGAGAAACAATTAGAGAGTTTAAATTGGCCAATGTAGTAGGAAGGGTAGTAGTGCAAGTGGTGAGGAGAGTTGACAGCTGTTGGGAGATGGCTGTCATGTAGGACACAGAGTCCTGTTGATGGGAAAGAATAGAGGAGAGGGATGTGGAGATGTTTTGCAGCTGTACAGTGAGTGCAAGCAGCTGTGAGGACTGGTCAGGTTGTGGAGTGACTGGAAAGGAATTCTTGAACAAATCAAAGAATCCTTGGAGCTGGGCAGACACAGAGTCTGATATTATGGATGGTAGGGAAGTCATGGAATTTTCCAAAGATCCAACTTTGTTGATCAGCAAAGAAAGCTGATCCTTCAAAGGAAGATCTTTGGGGGATGGGGGAGTATGGGTAGACTATTTGGATTGTGTAGAGGGGGAAGAATGAGATAAGGATGAGGCATGTGTTTGGGGATGTGATGGAGACGGATGGGTGACTCTGGATTGAAGTTCCATAGCCTGGGCAAAAGTAATATGGCCGAGCTTGGAAGGGTCAATGGGTCCCTCAGCAGTGGCTGTATCTGCTTCATTAGGAGAAGGGGTAGAGGTTGGTAGCCTTTCAGATGCTGCTTGTGTTGCAGCACCTTCATTAAGGCCTGAGGTGGCTCCCTCAACAGCACCTTGGTCTAAAGATGCCTCATCATGGGAAGATGGGATGTGGATTTCAACATCGGTAGTCGTGAAACCTACTGATGGAGTTTGCATATAAGGTGCAGCCTCACCAGAGGGATGGTATGTTCCCTGAGGTTCATCAACTTCAGATGTTGGTCCTTCAGCAGCTGTTGGGTGTACAACAGCTGTATCATGAGGAGCAGAAGTTGGAGGCTGATCTACTGGATGGTCTAATCCAGCAGGTTTGGCACCTCGTGCAGACTCAAGTTGTGTAGAAGTATGGGGTGGAGACTGTGTGGACTCAGTATGGAGTGGAGTGAACTCCTGTCTTTCAATATTCTCAGCCTGTTGGGAGGCTGGAATAGTGGATGTGGTAGTCTCCATATGTACAACTAGTTCCTGTTGGGAGGAACCAGAGGGCCTAGGCTGACTCAGGGTAGACTCTTGTTAGAGTGAAGCATGCTCCAAATGTGCTGAACCTACTCCCAAAATAGGAGAGGCAGCAGGGGTTACTTCTTTTTCAACTGAACCCTGTTGAGAGGGATCAGAGGGGCTAGATGGGTTGGTTGGTTTTTTTTTGGATAAGGTTTTGCATCTGTATAGGTGGAGAGATGAAGTGGAGGACGTGTGCTCTGGAGAGGTGATAAGGGGTTCTGTTTGGACTTGTGGTGAGACTGGGTCAGAAATAGGTGGGTTGGCCTGTTCCATAGTCTCAGGTGCCACAAAGGAACCAGCCACAAAGGCTTCTGGTTTAACAGATGAACTAGTGTGAGAAGCCTGCTCCACCTCAGCCACAGAGGCTGATGGGGCAGACTTGGACTTGCCTGTTTTAGGCTTCTTACAGACAGGCTCAGCTTCAGTCGTTTCCAGGGTCCTTTTAACAAATTTGACCCTAGATTTGGATTTTCCTTTGGGAGCAGTCTCTGGATCCACCCTCAGAGCAGAGGGTCCTTCCACCATTCCTAGCAACCTCCTCAATGGTGTTAACAGAGGAGGTTCATTTGGTAGTACAGGAGTGTAGAAAACTATTTTCCCTATTACAGGAAATGCAGCAGTACGTAGTAGAGGCTGAGATTTATAGAGTTGCTCACCACAGATGTGCTTGAAGATGAGGCTTAAAAACCTGGGATATCGAACAGCAGCTGGACGTGTTTCTTGATGCACCAGGTTCCTCAAGTTCATGAAATCCATCTTGCCATGTTGATGAACCTACTTTACTGTAGGACTATTGGAATCTCATCACGGCTGAGTCGGTCGAATGAACCTACTTTACTGCTGAAGCACATCACCACCAATGAAAACAAGAAACTGTAGGTTGGAGAGAAATCCTTCCTAAACAGTGTGGCTCCAACTTCGGGTTCTGCTACATCACAGAAGCGTAGCAGATTTCCCATCTGGTCATTTTCAGGCTGTGGCTGATCATATGTTTCAGCCACAGGGAGACGAAGAGCTTCCCTGATCAGACCTGTTGTAATCTCAATGGTCTGAGTCCCATTGAGTATGGTTCTGCTAATGATTTTGGTATAAGGATCATAAGAGCAGGTGTACAAAAATTCATATACCATCTCCTGGTACAGGACACCAGGAGATGCAGTCATTGCGTAGTTCAATGGCTGAACCTTCAGAAACTCCACCATGTCTTCATATCCTTTTCCCACATTAATTTTTAGGATGGTTAAGTTTGCAAGGTAGTTGGTGGGTTTCAATGTCAGTATCGTGGTTACAGACGAGTGTTTGTGCACATCGTTACCAACGAAAACTGGAAGAAAGGGGTTGTTCTGGTGAGCCATTTGGAAAGTACTGGAAGTATTAGCCCAGGACACTTAGTCGAAGTTAGGGTTGTTTGGAAGTTATGGAAACAGTAAGGAAGACGAAGATGAAACAGTAGAGGGGTATTTATAGGATTTGTGTGTGAGTGAGTATGAGAGAGAAATGTTTGGGCGGTTGATTTGAAAAGTTCTTTAACAGAAAACGAAACGGTTGTCCATGTTAGAATGGTTGTCTGACCATTTGAGCCCTTTGTAGTCACTAACACACGTTAACACACATTATCCGCAGTAATTAAGTTAAATAAAAACAAAAATTAAGTAACTTAATTGTGAAGAAAGGTAATTAAAACTGATGGTCTAAGCTGTTGGTCAAACCTGTGATGAGCAGGGTCATCACAAGCTGTTCATTCTTCAGGCTGTTCATTCAACCAGTTCAGCTATGTAAGAACAGGTTGTGTTCAATAGCTAATCAAGTTACAAGACAATGTCTTGTATGACAGATTGAGAGAGTGAGCAGGTTGGAGGTTTGATCATCAGACCAGGTTTGAAATGAAAGCTGATATTGTCAAACCTGTTATACGCTCAAGATGTTCAAGTTTTAGGAAATTAGCTAAGTATAGAACATGCATAGCCTATTCTGTCTAAGCTGTTCTGAAAACATTGAGCAGTGTGAGACATACAATAACTTAGAACATTTAGGACACTTAGTTACTTTTATTTAACATGCCCAGCTTGCTGACAAGATAATTAAACATGTTCTCATCAAGAGGCTTGGTGAAAATGTCAGCAAGCTGTTCATCTGTGGAAATAAAACTTACATCCACATTACCTTTCTGGATGTGATCCCTGATGAAGTGATGTCTGACCTCTATATGCTTTGTTCTGGAATGAAATACTAGATTGTTGGAGATAGCTAAGGCACTTTTATTATCACACAGAATAGAATTCTTCCTATATACAAGTCCATAGTCCTCAAGGTGATGCTGCATCCATAGAATTTGCCCACAGCAGCTTCCAGCAGCAATGTACTAAGCTTCAGTAGTAGAAGTAGAAACTGAGTTCTGCTTCTTGCTACACCAACTTATCAACTTACCACCAAGGAGTTGACACCCACCCGTTGTGCTTATTTGTCTAGCCTGCAGCCTGCAAAATCAGATTCTGAATATCCTGTTAGCTCAAGCCTTGAGTCTTTGGGATACCAAAGACCTAAAGCTGGTGTACCCTTAAGGTATCAGCTTGAAACCTAGCCATCAACAGGTAGCAAACATATTATCAGGTCTACTAGCAGTTAAATATAGCAAGCTACCAATCATGCCTCTGTAAGCTGTTACTGAAACAGCTTTGCCACTGGCATCGGCGTCCAACTTTACATTGGTTGCCATTGGGGTTTTGATAGGAGAACATTGATAAAATTTAAAGTTTTTCAAAAGATCTAAAGTATACTTTCTTTGATTTATAAAAATTTCATTTGAGGTTTGTTTAACCTGTAATCCTAAAAAGAAAGTAAGTTCTCCCATCATACTCATTTCATATTTAGATTTAATGAGTAGTGAAAAATTCTTGCGTAACTGCTCATTAGTAGAACCAAATATTATGTCATCCACATAAATTTGAACAAGCATAATATCAGACTTCACATTCTTTATGAACCGTGTGGTATCCTCTTTACCTCTGGAATAACCATTGCTCATAAGGAAATCAGTAAGAGTGTCATACCAGGCTTTAGGGGCTTGTTTTAGTCCATAGAGGGCTTTGTCCAACTAATAGACAAAACCTGGATGATGTTCATTTTCAAAACCTAGAGGCTGCTTGACATAGACTTTTTCTTGCAGCTTATCATTCAAAAATGCACTCTTCAGATCCATTTGAAAAACCTTCATGCTCTTATGAGCAACGTAGGCTAGAAACCAACGAATTGCCTCTAACTTGGCCACAGGAGCAAATGTTTCATCATACTCAATGCCTTCCTCCTGTCTGTAGCCTTGAACAACTAGTCTTGCCTTATTTCTAATGACATGACCTTGCTCATCCACCTTGTTCCTGAAAACCCATTTGGTGCTAATTATTGTTTTTCCTTTAGGAGCAGGGACCAACTTTCATACTTTGTTTCTCTCAAACTGATTGAGTTCTTCTTGCATGGAAGTGATCCAATTGGCATCTTTAAGTGCTTCATCCACTTTATTAGGCTCCATTAGGGACACAAAGCTAGAAAACATACATAAAGTTTCCTAAGCTGTCCCATCTGGTTTGCACCCCTTTGTTGATGTCACCAACTTTTTGATCGATTAGGTGACACCTGATCCACTTAGGATCTTGCTTCAATGAGGATTCTCCTGAGTTGTTTGCATCTTCAACAGGTCCTGTTGAGCAGCTCTCAAGATTTTCAGACACACTAATATCTTGAGCCTGTTCACTTGTTGAGCATGACTCTCCATTGTTGAACATATCAGCAGAGGATCCAGGAAAATCAGCATTGATTGGTTCAGGACATGAAGTTGTAATTATGTTAGTACACTTATTCACATAGGGTGTATCAACATAATCATCATCATGCCCATCATGATTAGCAGGTTCCACTCTGGATGTAATGGAAGCTTTTGAGTCATTCTCTTCATTGATGGAATGCATAAGATCATCAAAGCTAAATTCTCCTGAAACTGATTCAGGAACAGCTTCGGTGGAGGCACTCCTGGACTCTTCAAAGGTGACATTGATAGATTCATCTATCACCTTTCTGTTGTTGTTGTATACTCTATAGGCTTTGGAGATAGCAGAATATCCAATAAACACACCTTCATCAGCTTTGGATTCAAACACACCTTCATCAACTTTGGGTTCAAACTTTGCCAGTTGGTCCCTTTGATTCAAAATGAAGCAGGGACATCCAAACACATGGAAATAGCTAATGTTTGGCCTCCTCCATTTGAGTTACTTATAGGGGTCTTGTTGAACCTTTTCACCACTGTCACACCCTGTTACTTTGGTTGGCAACGAAGTGTGACGTCGCGGAAGCGTAACCATAATCATAACGAACGACCAGTAATGGACATTTTAAAAAATACATCGATATAACTTCAAAATATAGAAATGTTTTACATAACCTGAAAATGATAAAGAGTGCATCGCAAGATACAGAGATTTAAATACATAATTAAATTAACCAAAATAATACAAATAAATCTCCGATGGTTTGATAAGTAATGCGACTCCAAGAGTACGGAAGCTTGAAAATACTTCCGATGCGATGCACTTGCCTTAATTTCCTGAAAATACACGTTAAAATACGTCAACAAAATTGTTGGTGAGCTCATAGGTTTACACGTAAATCTGACTTGTATGGACAACAACAGTTGAGTATGAATTTATAAAATCATAAATTCCATGTTATGTATTACATATAAACCATCATGTAACTGAAACTTAATTAAATGAGTTTTCCCTGTGCAGTATTCCCATACGTAATACTGTGTGTTGAATATATATGCATCCCACTATTAGCCGAATAATACTAACCTGAATGGGGGATATGACTCCCGATAGATCTATCCACAATATATTCGCGCTTACAAATAAATGTAATTAACGGTTCATGATTTGAGGGCTGAGGGAACCACATGTGTAATACATAATAGAAATGAACTTGTTTCCGTGTCCATATGAAAACGTAGCATGTATTTCAACCCCAAAACATAACAGTGTGAAAATAGGGCTATGAAGACTCACCGAGCTTGTGATGGCAAAATATTTGCGTAAAATGCAAGTTAGTGTAGATTGATGGGTGATGCACCGGATGTGTTTAATCGCGCCCTAAATGATAATATGGACTTAATGACTCTCATATAAGATAATATGTATATGTATAGGTTTTTACGTCTTAAATCACCCAACATTACAAGTTTATAAATAAAACCCACTTAAAACGTCAAGCTAATATATATATATATATATATATATATATATATATATATATATATATATATATATATATATATATATATATATATATATATATATATATATATATATATATATATATATATATATATATATATGTATATATATATAGGGCCGAGATCCATGGAAAACTATATTAGACTAGAGTACTGGAAAACCATACCAAATGTACATGTTGATTATGATAAAATGTTAAATTTCATGTAAATTTATAATATACATATGTTCAAAATTGCATTATGATTAACTAATTCATATCATTTACATGTTCATTAAGACAAAATGTAACATCCCACTTTTGGGACGGGGACGTGGAATTATGTGATTGGGTTGATTATAATATTATGATTGAGTTGGACCAATTATTGAGTTTTACGTGGAAGTGTCACATGATGAGATTTTGGGCTAACCGGGTGTCGGGATTAAGTTTTAATAAAAGATTATAATTTTGAGAATTATTGATTAAATTGGGATCCGGTGATATAAAGTTTGTATTTTGTGATAGCGGGTTCGGATATTGGGTGTCGGACCGGGTTTAAGCCGAAAACGTATATATTCGTGAGCTCCTTGCTTGTTGCCTTCATTATGTACTTTTCAAAATCCAGAGATTGAGAATTCTGTGTATATTTGTGAATTCCAGCTCCTGCTAACTAGAGATTGAAGCCTCGAATCGTGATTAAAGCTTTCAAATTCTTCATCATCACCTTACATAGTTTGGAAGTAAGTTTTGAGTTCAATTTTGTGGATTAATTGATGGTAGTTGTTGTTGAAGAGTTGAATTGAGTTTAATTATGTTTTTGGGTAAATTCGAGCATGAATCTTTGGCAAAATCGGACAGAAAACGGGTTTGGGAATTGAATTCCCTGGCTGTGCAGAAACAGAGCATAACTGCTACTGTTCGTCCGTGAGCGCGACCGCGATCCCTTGATCGCGGGCCGCGATGTTCTTGAGATGATCGCAGGCGGTTTGAGCCCGAGCTCGGACCGCGATGTGAGCTCGGCCGAGTTTGAGGTCAGCGCGGCCGCGACCGCGATAGAGTCAGTGCGGCCGCGACTGGTTGAATGCGGCCGCGATGCGGCTGAGGGTTCGGGTCGGGTTTTTGGGTTCTGTGAGTCGTATATTTAGGTCCTTGGGGTCTCGAGAATTGTTGAGAATTGTGTATAGAGTTGTTTGGTCGAAATTGTGATATTGTGAATGCGTCTTTTGGGTATCTGGGATTGTGTGAGTTGGTTGGGATCTCGTGTTTGAGTGTTCGAGTTGTGTGGGTTAGTTGGGATCTTGTGTTTGAGTATTCGGGTTGTGTGGGTTGGTGGTTGAGTATCTGAGTCTGTGCGAGTTATATGAGTATTGTGTATAGAGCTGTTGAGTTATCGAGAAATCGGGTATCCAGAGCTGTTGGGTTGTGATTGAGAACTTGAGCTGTGATTGTGATTGTGATATAGAGTCATTGTGTTGTGATTCCAGGGTCTCGAGTTGATAGGGTTGAGGACGGGCAGGGAACCGAGACTTGAGTAGTTTGACTTCAGGGCAGGTGAGTTTGCATGTTTTTCTTGAGATACTTGTACGATTATTTATTAATACTTGCATGATCTTTTACTGAGCTTTTTACGAGATATCATTAGTTTCTTACGAGTTTTTATTGAGATATTATCATGCATGTATTACTGTGCTTTATTGAGAAATGTGTTTTATATATGAGATTTGGGACACTTGAGCTGTTGAGATATTAAACCGTACGGCTGGGCAGGGGTTGGGTCGCTCCCAATTCCCTTTCGAGTTCCTGACGACTGCTTTGTGCGGTCTAGGGATTTGGGTACGTGGATTTATCCACACGAGTTGAGTACCTATTGAGCTATCATGTGGGATCTCATATACTTGTTCAGTAGAGAACGCTGAACGTTTTATTATCGAGAATATTTATTTATTGAGTTTTATAATCGTACACTAACCCTTGCATTCTCACCAGCGTTAGCTGACCCAGTGTGTGTTGTTGTGTGTGTGTGTGTCTCAGGTGACCAGAGATTTAGTAGGCCTGCTGGACCCGAGTAGGGTTACTGTGACATTTATCAAGGAGCTAGCTGCCTGTGCTAAAGGTAGTCATATTTTGGGAATGTTTATGCGTACTTCGGATAGTGGGTAATATATTCAGGGACTTCCGTGACTTATCTATGTGATTAAAGTTTTAAAATTATCGGGTTTCCGCATGTATGTATTGGGAATAGTATAGGGATTATTATATTATATCATTGCTGACGTGGTATTTATGTGGCATTGTGGATTAGTTTGAGGGTGTCACAAGCTTGGTATCAGAGCCTAGGTTTAAGAGATTAAGTATCTAGTGGATGCTTAAGCTTAAACCACAGAGTCTAGATCCTTGGATTGTAATCCGAAGTAGAGTGCTAAGTGACAAACGAGTAGGGTATAGAGTTAATAAGTGTTGTTGTTCTTAATGAGCGGGTTAGTTATGGATTGTGAGGGCAGCAGGCCTCAGGGTTATGATTTTAGGGGTGATGAGTTTGTGTGTAAGTTTGAGTTGTGTTCGGTATTGAGTCCGATATTGGATGAGCGTTTTCCGGTGCAGTGATCGGGTTGGGATTGGGGAGTGGTGCCTCCGCCTGAGGGAGGCCAGAGATCAGGGGCTGGTACTTCTTCTAGCCAGCTATCGTGGGGGTCCTTAAGGACTTTATGTCGGGTCATATTTTTGAGTTCTTTGGAGGTACCGGTGCCTCGAAGGCACTGGATTGGTTGTGAGAGGTTAAAGTTGCTTTTGGATAGTGTATGTAGATCGAGCTGATTGAGTAAGTGATGCGTCTTATTTGCTTAAGAGCAGAGCGTTGCGATGGTGAGATTCTGTTGAGAGTGCTTGAGGAATTGATGATGCGTACTTGGTGCCATGGGAGGAGTTCCGAGTGGAGTTTGAGCTGTAGTGTTGCCCCCAGAATACGAGGTGAGAGTTGGAGTATGAGTTTATTTACTTGTAGTAAGGATCCATGTCAGTCCAGGAGTATATTAATGTGTTTAATGATAGAGCTCAGTTTGTGCCACATCAGGTGGCTATTGAGCGGACGGTTAGTATGTTTATTGAGAGTTTGAGATCTGATATTAGGGAAATTGTGGGGATGTTGCGTGACCCCACTTTTGCATCGGTTGTGGAGTGTGCGGGATGTAGAGAGAGGGAGGTGGAGAGGCAGAGAGAACAGCCGGCTTCCCAGAGACAGCGGATTGAGTCATTGGACCGGGGTAAAGTGCAGGGTTACTAAGGGGATGCCGAGAAAGTCGACAGGATGGATGCTTTGAGCAGAAAGGCCAGATTTCGGTGGATCAACAGGATCAGAGTTGAGATGGGAGGAGGTCTGAGATTAGTCAGAGTTAGAGTCGAGGTTGGGATCAGGGTCCGAGACAATTGGGGCAAAGCCAGAAATTGAGTCAGAGTCGGGGCCAGGGTCAGGGAAGTGTTAATAGAGGATCTAGGGATTCGGGTAGCAGAGTTTAGAGCTTGGTGTTTGGAGTAAGAGATTGTCAGCGGTGTCATCACCGCCATGCCGGGCCGTGTGCCCCGGAGCACCTGAGATGTTTTCGTTGTGGCCTGTTTGGTCACACTGCTGTTGCATGTTCATCATAGGAGTCATTATGCTAACCGATGTAGGAAGCTGGAACATATATCATGAGATTGTCCGAGTCTAGGGATGGGATTTCCGGGGGCGAGTTCGAGTGAGGTCGGGGCGTCAGAGTTGTCAATTACGCCTCGTGGAGGAGATGGAGTACCTAGGGTCAGAGGTAGAGTTTTTGTTTCAGGCTATAGCTAAAGAGGAGGGGGAGCCACATAATGTTGCATCTAGTACGTTTATTGAGGCTATGTTCCTTCAATTTGGAGATGTCACCATTTTCATAGTGGGCCATGTGTGTGTGCAGATGTTATTGGTGCGGTCAGTGAGAATATACTGCCGCCATGTGTATTATTCATGAGCTGTTGTGCTTTGTTGTGGGAGGCCGGGGAATAGGGTGCGAATCTGTCCAGAGTCGAGATTAGTAATGTAGGGCGAGAATTCTAGTAGAGTCAGAGTGGAGCCATCGTTACCCGATTATTATGATATTTGAGTACGGGGTCAGGTCTTTTAAGTGATTGTAGAGGAAATGCGGGATGTTGTTGATGTGATTTTGGGTGTTCCTTTTAAGCTTGCTTTGAATATGTGTCAGTTGTGTAGTGAGCTGTTGAGCTATGTCTGTGATAAGTGTATGTGTTCTATGGCGTGTGACTACTTCTTTATGTCTGTGATTATGGGATTTAATGATATGGGGACAGAGTTGTTATGTATGGGACTGTGATGTTTTAAGTATATGTGTGAAAGTGAAAAATATATATATATTGTGGCGAGCTGAGTTATTGGGCTTTCAAAGTTGGAATTTGTGTGATGTTAGTGGATCAATCGTATTGAGTATGTGAGCTATATAGGTAATCATTATGAATGTGTTTGTGATGTGTTAGTGGATTGATCCTTCTGATAGTAGAGTACTTCTCGATTAGAGGTCAGGTCAACCCTGATTGATGATCTGCGGTTAGCTCAGGAAGAGGGACTGAAAGGCGAGAATGTGTGAAGAGAGAGGTTAGTTGGTCAGTCAGAGTTATTGAATAGGGATGATCAAGGATTGATGACCCTTCGTGGTCAAGTATGGGTCCCTCGAGTAGGGAATTTGAGACAACTGATTCTAAATGATTCCCATAAGTCTATATTGTCGATCCATTCG
>JAANYP010004156.1:0-90304 GCA_020465985.1 Centrapalus pauciflorus
TTCCTGTATGGGAAAGTGAAGGAGTTAGTGTATGTAGAACAACCGCCCGGGTTTACAGATCCTAAATATCCTGATAGAGTATATCGTTTAGATAAGGCTCTTTATGGATTACATCAGGCACCTAGGGCATGGTATGAGACTCTATCGAACCATCTCTTAGAAAACGGCTTTGAGAGGGGTAGGATAGATAGTACTCTTTTTGTGAAGAGAAAGGGAGATCATTTTATCTTGGTACAAGTGTACGTAGATGATATCATTTTTGGATCATCAGACGAACAGATGTGCAAAGATTTTGAGAAGGTAATGAAGTCTAAGTTCGAGATGAGTGCTATGGGGGAGTTGAATTTCTTTTTGGGGTTACAAGTTGACCAGAAGAAGGAAGGCATGTTTATCCATCAGACCAAGTATGTCTATGACATATTGGAACGGTTTGGGATGGAAGGAACAAAGTTGACTGCCCATTTCAGCACGCCGATTCCAGTGAATCACAATCTCGGGCCGGGTACTGAAAGTGATTCCGATGTGGATCCGACTTTATATCGGGCCATGATTGGGTCACTTATGTATTTAACTGCTTCAAGACCTGACATTATGTTTGCTGTTTGTATTTGTGCAAGGTTTCAAGCAAATCCGAAGGAGATGCATATGAAAGCTGTGAAGCGAATTCTACGATACCTCAAGTCGAAACCGAAGCTGGGACTTTGGTATCACGCGGAGGGAGATCTAGAGTTGGAGGCGTTCACAGATTCTGACTACGGAGGATGCAGCTTGACGCGCAAATCAACGACTGGAGGTTGTCAGTTCCTAGGAGGGAGATTGGTGTCCTGGCAATGCAAGAAACAAACATCGGTAGCCGTGTCAACGTGCGAGGCCGAGTATGTTGCTGCTGGTAGTTGCTGTTCACAGGTTCTGTGGATACAACAACAATTGCGGGATTACGGTTTGGCTTATACTCAAACTCCAATTAGGATAGACAATCAATCTACTATTGCGATAACAAATAATCCAGTTAAACACAGTAAAACAAAGCACATTGACATAAGGCATCATTTTATTCGTGATTGTGCTGAAAAGAATTTGATCAAACTGGTAAAGGTGGCAACTGAAGATAATAATGCTGATTTATTTACCAAAGCGTTTGATAAGTAACGTTTTGAGTATTTAATTCAACTTAATGGAATGCGCAACCCAGAGTAAATTGACCTTAGTAGTATTTTATTTCCTTTTATAGTTGTTATATTTCTTTCTTTTTAGTGTAGTCTGCTAATTTAGGAAAGTTTCTAATTTAGGAAAGTTTCTATTTTTAGTAAGTTTCTATTTTTAGTAAGTTAGTAGATTAGCCTAGTTTAATGCGTTTTGCTATAAAAAACAAAAGAAAAAAGAGAGAAAATTACAAAAATACAAAAAAGAGAATATCAGAAAAGGAGTTAAGTCTTAGATACATAGGTTCAAAGTGACGAAAATTAGCACCGTCGTTACAGACTCTAAGTGTTTAGGCTTTCACACATAATGCAACTAAATCCTAAGTGTTATACTTTATTTAGTTTGATGTGTTGGTAGGCATAATACATATAGGGTATCTAAAGGCTAATAAAATATTCTAGAAAAAGTCAAACGTGTCACTAGCTTAGATGTATGACCAATCGGTCTTAATTTTTATGTACAAAACATACAAACATTGAGTCTAAATGAGGTATGCAAACTTTCTGGGGATGTATAGCAACATCAAATACGTCTGAAAATGGAAAGAATAGAAATATCATGAAAAACTGAGAGTCGAAAACATGCAACTCTGTTGTACGTAAGTACAGACCCAGACCTGTTGTCTCTGTTTTAGATTCGGGTTTAAGCAGACATGTCGCTTTGTTTGTACGTCAGTACAGACCTGTCACCGCTATCTGCTAACTTTAAAGTTAAACCTTAAGTCGAACTAAGACACTTTGTTGTATGAGAATACAGACCTGTGTCCGATGTTTGTCTTTTAAAGAAAGTTTGCAAATACCAACAAGTTAGAATTTTGTCTGTGTGCCTTGATCATAAAAGTATGTCTATGTCTGAGTCACGTAAGATAATTTCCTGATAAATAAAAAGGCCAAGGGATATTCCGAAATGTAGAGTGTTTAACAGGGTAAAATACCAACAATCGGCTAAATGGGTATGTCACGACAAACAATCAAAGGAATCAAAAATTCCTAAGTGTGAAAGTTTAAGTACTGAAAGTTAGTATCGGACATCGCTATCTGATTGAACCTTTCTTAGACTATACTTACCAAAAATATGTTGTTTGGTATTTAGCTTAGCTTGTAAATTTATTTTTATAACTTAAGTCTAGATTAAATTTTTTAGTCAAAATTTTATTTTACTTTAATTTTATTTTTACCTTAGCTTATTTTATTTTATTTTATTTTATGTTAGTTTAGTTTAATTTTTACTTAGGTAAAAGGTCAAAAGTTACTGAGGGTGCATTCAAAGTTGAATAAAATATACAATACGTGAAATATCTGAGCTTAGGGTAAAAGATTTGGCATAGTTTATCTGGTTACACTACACAGTAGAAAATAGTTGGAAAAAGTTGAAATTATTTCAAAATTTCCGAAATTTTTCTAAAGTGTTGGAAATTTCGAATCTAAGACAGACTCGAATGTGAGATACTTCGAATCTGTCAGTAGACTCGAAATTGCATAGACTCGAAGGTAGTTGGTATATAAAGGTCCACAGTGAAAGCATTTACTTCTCACTGTACTCGAATCTGATATCTCGAATCTGTTCTGGCGATCTCGAATCTAATCTCGAGTCTATCGTATTTCCACTAAACGACATTTCGTCGATTCTAAAGCTGTTGTGTTCGACTCTACTACTATATCTAGGTATAATCAACTTGATTATACAAGTTTCACGTAGTTTTATACACAATTTAAGGCCAAATCGTCGTTTTTTGAAGTTTTATAGGTCAAAATAGGGTTTTTGCAAAATTACCAAGTTTGGACTAATAAAAGATCAAATTAAAAGCATAAATCTATAATTAGAACCTAGTTGAACTAATCTATGTGATTTGCTACGTTCAAAATGGTTAAAATTGTGGGTTTTTGTTGAAATAAAGGCCGACGGGACTTCGAATCTGATAATGGACATTCGAGTCTGATCATGGGTTTCTCGAATCTATCAATAGATTCGAGATGACCAAATATTCGAATCTGTCCATCAGACTCGAATAGGTTATACTCGAATCTATCCATTAGACTCGAAAAGAGAGACTTCGAATCTGTACTTTGTTTAATTTGTTTAATTTAAATTTTATTAAACTTTTGGAAATTTAATTGTGTTAGATTTTGTATTTAACAAAGTACAAAATAAAGCAAATTTAAATTTAAACAAGTTTATTGATTTTTAATAATAATCTAACAATTTAATGTATTGTGCAGATATGGCGCTTCGTGCTTTTGTTCCCAAGCACAATATGGTTCTTAATCCAGATAATCATATCCCTGAGGCGCAGGGTTTTCGTGAAGTGTTGGACTTCTTAGCTGAATCCAGAATTAGCTACGCTTTGTTTCAGAACATTCCGATTGTAATCTCATATGTGCGGCAGTTCTATGATCATTTACAAGTTGACTGCTCTGTCACCCCGACAGTGCTGAGAACAAGGATCGCAGGGCAACCGTTGGTATTCTCTGCCGATATGCTGCGTCAAGTGTTGCAGCTAGGATCTGAGGAAGAGGAGTCTGGGCCTATTGACTTTCCACTAAGTATTAGGCAAGCGGCTTTTCAACGAATGGGTTACAGTCTAGATGTAACAAAGTCGTCATATATGAAGAGTGGCCTGATTGGGCAATGGCGTTTCTTGGTCCCTGTCTTCATGGTCTGTTTTGCACCGAAGAAAGCTGGATTTGATTACATTGTATCAAAAATCCAATCAGCAATGATCGCGATGGTGTACAATAAGAAGTTTAGTTTCTCGCAGCTGATTTTCTCAGAATTTATTCATCAAATCACGGCTCCTGAGAGAGAAAGGTCCCTTTTGTATCCGAGGTTCGTGATGATGTTGATACGCCACTTTTTGCCAAGTCTGCCACAATCAAATGATTCTTTGAGCGTGAATGTAATGGAGAAACGCATATTTGCTGATTGTTCCTCACACCGAGGAAGATTGGCTGTTCCTACTGCTCGTCCGTTGTTTGGAGCTATCTTAGACAGGAACTTTGTGGCACCTGATAATGCCAACTGGGCATGTGAAATAGAAGTTCAACAGCAACAGCAACAGCAACAGCAACAGCAACCGCAGCAGCAACCGCATCAGACTCGTGTTCGTCCACGTGATCCAAGGCGAAGACAAAGAGATATTACAACTCAGTCTCAGGCGTCTAGGCCTTCTACGAGTCAGCCAGAGCCAGAGGTACAGGAAGCAGGGCCTTCAAGTGCCAATCCAGAAACCGAGCAAATAGCCCAAACATTGGAGGAAATATGGGCTTCGGGTCCACATGCAAATGAAGATGTTGCAGCAGCATTGGTGGATGAGCTGCTGAGTCCGCCAGGAGATAATGATGATCTATTTCGTGATGTTGACGAATATGAGCCAGAGGGGGCTGAGGCAGGATTGACATCTTCGGAATCTGAAACCGAATCAGATGAAGTTCATGAGGTGGTAACTACCGAAACTGGAAGTCGTTTTGAGACTTATGGTTCTAGATTAATTGTCAATCAAGGTGGTTCGAGGAGGAGAGAGACCAGGGAATTGGAGGAGTCCGATTATGAAGAAGAAGAGATTGCTACGTTAGTGACGAGGCCACGCGCAAAACGTCATAGATTTATGCAAGGGTCGTCTTCAACCTCGGAAGCACAACCAGAAACCTCTCAAGCCCAAACCCAAGCACCAATCACAGATTCACCATCACCGCCACCTCAGCAACACGAACCCTACATTCCGCCACCATTCAATCCTTCTCCCCTTCAGTCCATTCCATCTATGCCAGAAGCATACAATGAAAATCAAAGATTTCTGCAGCTGAAGAGTCGAGTTGATTTTCAGCACGTTCAAATTATGACTCTCACTAAAGCAGTTGGTGAACTCCAAGAACATAACGCTAATCTGGATAAGGAGAATGCTGAGTTGTGAATGATTATTGAAGGTGTAAGAGATGAAAACACTGAGCTTAAATCTTTTGTCACTGATCAGTCATCCGAGATCCGAGCAATGAGGTCCCTCATTGAGCAGTTAATGAAAAACCTTCAGGCTCAGGGGGAGACGTCGTGTCGTGATCAAGTAGTACAGAGGCAGAGGGACGATGATGAAGATGATAATCAAGGCAATGATCCCAGCTCTCAAAGACAGGATGAGCCAGTAGATTTTTCTACTGCTCAGGCTGCTCAATCTCAGGGGGAGCCAAGTCAAGCAGAAGGTGAAAGAGGAGAGGCTAGTTCTTCAAGGAATTTAGACAGCGACATGATCGATGCGCTGAAAGATATTGAAGAAGAGCTGATGGAGTGTGATTTTGAAGATGAAATGGAAGAGTTGGAGGAAGGGGAATTTATTCCAGATGATGTTGTTGACTGGAAATCTGACGACGAAGTGATAGAGGATGAAGACGATCAAGTCAATGAAGTTATTGTCAATTCACAACCAGTAACGGAGCTATATGAAGGACAAAATCATAATGTAATTGACATTGACTATATCAAAGTAGCCTCAGTCGAGGATAATGAACTTGAAGAGGCCGAGATGGAGCCATCTAGGACTGACTTGATCAATCTTTGGTTCAAGAAAGAGGAAAAGAAAGAGAGTTTGAAGATGAAGAAGAAGATGAGAGTTCCAGGTGCTGGGAACTTCTCAGGAGGCATTATTAGCTGGTTCTTTGACAGAGAACTGCAGCTGTTCATTTTGAAAAGAAGAGATGGACTTCAATACTTGAGGCGGACATTGAAAGCGTTTAATTCTTTGCCCAAGATTGAAGTTAAAGAGTTAGCCTGGAAGGAGCTGATCAACATTGGAAATGATCCCTACGCGAGCGTTATTGAAAGAATTATCAGGAAAGAAGGGCGATCAGGCAGATTTGAGAGGCTTAAGCCGAGATCAGGCAAGAGGGTCGAGGATGGATCAAGAATAGATCCTCATACTGGAAGACCTTGGGCTAGAATGATCTACAAGCCAGTCAAATGCTTGAAAAGAGTGCCAATAAAGCCAATGCCACAAAATGTTTTGAGCAACATGAAGTGGTGGTACCTGGAAATTGATACTGCTGAAGCTATAATGGAGGATCAAGACGAGCAGGTAATTTTGAAGGTATACGACTCACTGCATTTGATAAACCTATGTAAGGACGACCTGAAGAAGCTTCACGATCAGCCTATATTCTTCACTGAACCATGGAGATCTGAAGCCAGGAAGTTCCAAAAGGTAGTTAAAGTTTGTATAGATGCGGGGTTATATGCAGGTAGTAGTATCTATAATTCTAGTACTTAAATTTGATGTAATGTAAATAATTAGAAGCTATCGTCAAGGGGGAGTCTGTTGGTACACCCTGTGTGACGATAGCAGTCTAATCGATCTGCGTTATGATTTAAGTAATATTCTGAATATTAACAAGTATTTTGATATATATGTTTAATATGTGTTTGTCTGTTATTGATTGTGTGTTTGAACTTGATGTAACATATTACAAGAAGTTCAAACATAAAGGTCAAAGATTATGTCAAGCATAAGTTAAAACATAAGTTTCATCACTTAAGTGTTTAAGTGCATTTGGCTAGATTCGAATAAGTTAAGGAAGGCATTCGAATCTGTGATAGATTCGAATGTATCCTTAGATTCGAATATAGGTTAGATTCGAATCTGTCAGATGGACAGATTCGAATGGGCCTTGGGCCAGATTCGAGGTTGGCCCACAACAGACTCGAATCAGGGCCTATAATTAGAGATAGACTCGAATCATTAGGAGACCTTTGGCAGAATTCGTGAGGAATTAAGCGATAGGCGATCTCGAGTTTATCAGCTAGGTGAGTCCCGTTTCGGAGAGAATTAGCACGTAGGATCGTTCGTGTGTCGTTCGTTCAGCGTCTAATAGTCTCCGTGTTTCCGTTGGTTGAGAGTTGTCCGTCTAACCGTCAACGAGGATTCCGCACTCGTTAACGGGTCCGCGTCTAGATAGATCTGGCAGTGGTAGACCTTACAACTAGTACCATCTTTGTCGAGAACGGTGTACTATTAGACAAGAACATAAAATGATGATTGGTCCTCATGGTGTGTAAGTTAAACATACGGATGAAGTGTTAAGTCTAACGGAACAAGGACCAAAATCATAAAGAAATAATGAAAGCAGGGATGGTTTCTGTAATTTCTAAATTCAAGAGACCAATTTTTGTAATTAACTTCAATATTTTATACGCAGTATGCCGTTTGTTGACTTCTTTACGTAATTTTTCATCATATTCAAATCCATCGTCTAAAAGTAAACGCAGGATGAAGAAGACGCCACAATCTGTTCCCCATATAACACAACTTCAACAACTCTCTGCTCATAATCATCTCATCAATGGCGTCTTCTCTTGCAAACCCTTCAACTTTCTTTAACAAGGTGATAACTTTCTTCTTCTTAAACTACTAATCTATTTCCTTTTTTGATTTCCTGATGAAAATGATTCAAATCTCCTCTCTGAATTTTCAGATTTCCCAAAAAGATGCAGTTTCAATCCCAGTTTCCAATCCAGAAAAAGCTTCAAGAAAGATTGTTTCTTTCATCGCACCACAAACATCTGAACGCAAACCATCCACAACTGGTTCAGTACGTTGGGTTTTGTTTATTTATTATAATTCTTCTGTTATAAAATCTGTGTGTTTAAGCTTTGGCTTGATTTAGTTCATGATCTTAATTATGCGTTTATGGGTTTTACCGTTTTAGGTTAAATTTGATCTGATTCAATAAAGATTGTTTTTGAACTCGATATAATTTGGATCAAAGTAATCTTGATAGTTTTGCTATTGGGCATTTCAGTGTATTTCTATATATTTACATAAAGGGGTTAATTGCAAGAAATAGAAACTTACTTTGTTACAATATTATGTATATAGCAACTTACTTTAGGCAATCTATTTTGACACGGATATAATTTCGTAAGTTAAAGTATATGTCGTAAAATTAAGGGAGAATTGCTTAAAATAAAAAGCAAATTTTCTCTTTTTTCTTATTATAGCAATCTTGCAAATTTTGTACCAAATAAAGGAACAAACTCTTTGTTTATTCTCGATTATAGCATTTAATCGGAAAACAACAAAAGTTAACCGGTAAAAAAAGATATACATCGGGTTTATTGTTTGAAATAACAACCTGTTTTTTATTTTTTTTCCTTATTGTGGCAATGAGTTTTATTTTTTACCATTCAATATATTGTTTGAAATAACAACCTACTTGTTGTTTACCGGTTAAATGCTATAATCGGAAATAAATCAAGAGTTGATTCCATTATTTGGGATAAAATTTACGAGATTGCTATAATAAAAAAAAGGAGAAAAGTTGCTTGCTATTTTGAGCAATTCCCCCATGGATAAATTTGTTAAATAATATTTTCATGTCATTTAAAAATTGACATGGTTGCTATAATCATAAAAAGAAATAAAAAGTTAGATTGTTATAATTGATAAAATTTAAAGTTGGTTGCCATAATCGTGTGTTTTGACAAAGTTGGTTGCTTTATCTTACGATTAACCGTTTACAAAAGTAGTTTCAAATCATTGCTTAAAAGACCCCCATAACTGAACAAGAACCCCATGATGATGAAAAGTTGATTTCTGTTATAGGTAAACATGATGTTAGAATATGAAAACACCCTTACAGGGTGTCTTTTTTACTTAGAATCATAAATTTAAGAACTTTGAGCATGACAAATGTGAGTTATTGATTAATTGAATGGATCTTGGTTTTCTAGGTGAAGACAGGGATGACAGTGACAGAGAAAATATTTGCACGGGCTTCCGAAAAATCCGAGTTGAGCCCTGGTGAGAATGTTTGGCTCAACGTCGACACCTTGATGACTCATGATGTTTGTGGCCCAGGTGCCATAGGAGTCTTCAAGAAAGAGTTTGGCAATAATGCCAAGGTACTCCTATTCGAGTTGAGCCCTGCGATTTTAAATCCTTACTGAAATCTGCGAACCAAACACAGGATTTTAAATGCAAATCCCAATGAATCCCAAGAAATCCACGAACCAAACGCCCCCTTATTATTTGCAGTAGTATTTGAAATACTTTGGTGGCATTTGGTTTGCTGGATTTCATAGGATTTCATGGGATTTTATAGTTTAGACCTTAGAGGATTTTGAAAATTTTCAAGAACTAGAAAGATTTTGAAATCAATTGTTTGCAGGATTTCAAAATCCTCACAGAACTCTCGAGAGGATTTTAAAATCTTATATTTTATAGAATCCCGTGAAATTCTTGAAATCCAGCAAACCAAACAACACTTTGATCTTTAGCCCGTTAAGTTTGGATGACAATACAGAAGAATGTACGATATATCAATCAAGGCTTTTTTATGTATGCAGCTATGCTTGATGTTAAGCTTAAGTCTAGTTTATTTGATGATGCCTTTTATATGAAAAAATTTGAATATTTTTAAGGTCTGGGACCGTGAAAAGATCGTACTCATACCCGATCACTATATATTCACAAGCGATGAAAGAGCAAACAGAAATGTTGATATCTTACGGGATTTCTCCATCGAGCAAAACATCAAGTATTTCTATGATATCACTGATAGAAGTAACTTCAAGGTACTATACTACGATACAATTCTCTATATTTTCTCTAAAAATTTCTTGAACTTCATTCATGTTCAATGGATGTTGTAAACAATCCTATGATTTGATTTCACAGGCTAATCCTGATTATAAAGGCGTATGCCATATCGCTCTTGCACAAGAAGGCCATTGTAGACCAGGAGAGGTGAAAATATTTCGAACATTAAGTTACAAACTTACAATAAGAAAATTGTTCCACTGATTCCATTACACATTGCATTTTCCTCAGATCCTGCTTGGTACCGATTCCCACACGTGTACTGCAGGAGCGTTTGGCCAATTCGCTACAGGAATTGGAAACACCGATGCTGGTTTTGTGTTGGGTACCGGAAAGATTTTGCTTAAGGTTTGTAAAAGTGTACTTGATCTTGATCTTGATCTAAGGATAAGTGCAAGTTAATTATGATTTGTGCCCCTTAATAGGTGCCTCCGACTTTAAGATTTGTGATGGATGGAGAAATGCCGAATTATCTGCTTGCAAAAGATTTGATTCTACAAGTAAGTTCGACTTAGGCACTTAGCCTAGCCGATCTTAAGAAGCTTATAAATGCATATATCAAGAGTGGTTTTGATCGAGTTTGCTAACTAACCTTCACGTTGTAGATAATCGGTGAAATATCTGTATCTGGTGCAACGTATAAAGCAATGGAGTTTGTTGGTTCGACTGTTGAAAGTCTAAGTGTAAGTTATCGACTATCTCAAGTTGCTTTAGGATGTTTGTTTGTTAGAAGTCAAAACCACTTAGAAATGTTTTTAATCGTATTTTCGTTTGCGTTAATTACATAGATGGAAGAAAGAATGACATTATGCAATATGGTTGTTGAAGCCGGGGGTAAGAATGGTATCGTTCCAGCCGATGCTACTACGTTTAAGTACCTCGAGGTTAGTTTCATCGTGATCTTTTGAATGTTAAAGCATATGAAATTCGGGTGTTAGGTTGCGAGGGGTTGGTTTTTAAAAAAGACTAGTATATTACCCGTGTACTACACGGAATAGTAAGTAACTTGTTTTTTCAAAACTATATATATATCTGAAAAATTATCACAGAAACTACAAATAAAATAGCAATATTATACTGTTAAAGTGATTATTGAAAATATATAAAGTGGGTTCTAATGTAAAATACATAACTAAAAATTAAATAATAACAAAAAAAGGAAAAAAAAATTATAGAAGCTAAGAAGTTTGGATAAGAAGCCAACAAAAGACGTGAGTTATAGACTCAAATTTAAATTTGAAATCCAAAATAATTGGAGGATTTTTTATTTCGAATTTAATTTAATTAATGCAATTATTATTTTAATATAGAAATTATAGATTATACACGTGTCGTATCCACGTTATGCCAAGTGGCGTGCTAGTTAGATGTCAAGTGGCATCTATTTACTCTTTTAATAGAATGAATAAATTTGTTTTTAAAAAGCTGACGTGGATGTTAGAAAAGATGAAATGACTTTAAATAGCTGATGTGTCAGTTATAACGGCCTCATAGGTTCTTGTGACTGTAGATGCGCTCTCATGAACGATTGTCTCTTAATGTACTTAGTTTCTATTCAATTCAATATGTGTATATGTTTGAGATTTGTAACACTCCACACGGGCTGCTGCTGCAGGACAAAACTTCGGTGCCTTATGAACCCGTTTACAGTGATGATCGAGCCAGGTTACTTCACGTTTAACGTTATAATCCGATGATGATTATGCTTCTTAAATTGTTTGAAGAAATTTCAAAAGTGAAAGCTTATTTGTATACAGATTTCTTGCTGAATATAGAATTGATGTCTCTAAATTGGAGCCATTAGTGGCTAAGGTTAGATATATCTCCCTTTTTTCCCCAGATTTTATGCTTTTCATCGAACGTTAACGAGCCAGATAATAAAACTCGAGTGTAACACGTTCGGATTCATGTAAATATGTGTAACTTTCGTTTACGCTTTGCAGCCCCATTCTCCTGATAATCGTGCTTTAGCGAGGGAATGCAAGGATGTGAAACTAGACAAAGTATATATCGGATCTTGCACCGGAGGCAAAACGGAGGATTTTGTAGCTGCTGCCAAAGTTTTTGTAGCTTCGGTAAGCTTTTTAGACATCTTACAATTTTACTTTATTGTTTTAGATTACAAAAACCATATTTCAGGTTATTATGACAAAAAGTTGATTACTGGTAACCCCAACTGGTTACTGGCCCACAATTATGGCAAAGTCGTCTTGTCTAGCTGTCTAGGGGTGTGCAGCGGTCCAGATATTGAAAAAGTTAGAACTGAGAACCAGACCAAAGTGTACTAGTTCGGTTCGGGTTTTTCTCAACTTATACAATAAAAAGATGCAAAACCTGACTTGACCGAAAAATGATTTTTTGTATATTGTGGACCGAGAACGGAACCAAATAAGACAAGTCTAGTCTGGTTTATTGGTTTCATTGGTTTGAGTCGTTGAATGCTCACCTCTAGTCTTGTCTCGTTCATTACCAACTGAGCTACATGTCCAAGGACAATATGTCTGATTATTTGGGGACGAAATACGAATGGGTAATATATTATGTTTAAATAATCAGTTTTTACGATTTTGCAGGGCGATAAGGTTAAAGTTCCTACGTTCATCATCCCTGCAACTCAAAAGGTTTGTATTTGCTTTTGAAGTGTTATGGTTGTTTGTTTTTTGCAATAAGCTTTTTTAGAGCACTTATATCTTCACTTGGAAAAATATTTTGTTCTAACTGCAGACATGAAAAGGACTTCAGACGTTTAATCTCTTATAAAACAAACAACACCTAGTTCTTGAAGGTCAATGATGACAATTTTACGATATTTTGTAGGTGTGGATGGACTTATATACCCTTCCGGTGGTGGGATCCGGTGGCCGAACTTGTTCCGAGATATTCGAACAAGCTGGTTGCGATGCGCCTAGAAATCCTGGTTGTGGTGCGTGTGCAGGTGGTCCGTTGGATACTTACGCACGCATGAATGAACCTCAGGCAAGTGTTTTATATTCAAATACCAATCGAAAACTTTCAAATTTACTACGAAAAATCTAACGTTTTCTCTTGTTTTGATGACGATAGGTCTGTTTATCAACCACGAATCGGAACTTTCCAGGTCGAATGGGACATAAAGAAGGTCAGATTTACTTAGCTTCTTCTTATACTGCTGCAGCTTCGGCTTTGACCGGTTTTGTGACCGATCCAAGAGAGTTTTTGCGTTGAGCTCGATGCAGCGTTGTCGTATGTTGTGACAATCAAAAAGTAGTTGCTAAAAATAGGCATATATATATGATTGATCATACTTTTTTCGGGTTAGGAATTTAGGATACAAGGTGTTTAGCCGAAAAAACGAAAGGATTAGGGGGTTATGTATCGGTTACTCGTTACACCGGCTTGTATATGTTCAAATGTAAACCGCTATTTATGAAAAAAAAATCGATTCTGTTTTTTCCACAAAACGGAAGGATTTACAGTAAAAACTAACGTCGAAAGGAACCAAAATCGAAGGAAATCAATCCCGACTAGAAGGACAAGCTGCTACTGCTGCCGATGGATGCTGAGCTTCTAAGTCGACGACTACGGGATTTGGTTTTGGTGGATTTGGCCGATGGAGGTGTACCGCAAACGCATTGGAATTCATATCCGCATAAATTCCCGAAAACGGAGAACAGCCCGTTATCATCCCCGTTTTCGTGCTCTTTTTTATGTTGGTTATATGTCCCGAAGCTGTTACTCGACGACAACCCTGCATTGTATACCGGTGGCAGTTCTGATTTCCATCTCTCGAGTTTCGACCGTAACCCTTCATCAGTTTCGTCGTAGTTCCATTCGTCTAAGATGGAACTACTTTTGTCGTCTTCTAACGGGTATCTTCTTAGCATCATTGCAGCCACCTCTGATGCCGAAGGCCCGATCTCTGAACCGGACAACATGGAATAGGGCTTCGGTGGAGGGCGGAATACGTATTTCCCCGTATCATAAGCACCCGTCTTTGAGAAACCTCCGGGTACCGATGAATTGTTTTCATCTTTACGTGAATCTTTACTCAAAACGGAGCTACCGATTACTGAATTTGCCTTGTTCTTCTTTCCCATAGATTTGGATCGATCGTGGAGCTCCGCTCCGCTTACAATGGACCTCGCTTTTCCCTTTTTACCGCTGTTCATCACTAACGATCCGCCGAGCTCCAATCCACTTAATATGGATCCAGCCGGTTTTCCTTTCCTAATCGGGACTGCTACCATCGAGCTGTTTGCCATCGATCCACCATCGAACATTGAGCTGTTTTCGCTTCTCGATCTGAATAAAAGTGGCCTTACAAATGGCGGCTCAATGGTACTATCGGTTTGATAATGATAACCGGGATCAAGCTGGGATTCATCGTCTTCCATTCCCATAAGGTCACGAAATCCGACAGCCGAGCCGTTCATTTGCTTGTACAAAGGCATGCTCCTCATCGTGCTATCGATCACCGCCACCCCAATGTTTAGTATTCCTTGCGTACGGCCGGAAGGCCGACGTACCTGGAGCGCTACACATCGCATTCCACCGTTATATGTGTTATGGAAGGGTCGAGGCGGGGGCACAAGGTTGCCGACAAGGACATAAACGGTCCCAACAACGACGTCACGGAACCAATGAGTAGTGTAAATCTCGATCGTGATCCCCGATGTCTCACATCGAAGAAACTCCTCATCAACCCGGAAAACAAACTTGTCATTCCAAGTAGGATTTTTGTTGCCTTTCGTATCGATGCGGGTGGAGAGTTTCCGTTTAGAATTTGTCCACGCGACGGCATACGTCTTCATCTTTCGGATCACCGGATGCAAATCTTGAGCAGACATAATGCTGATCTCCATCAATTGATACGGTTTTGATGGTGGCGCCATCTTGACCGACCGTTGTTATATCAGATACAATACGTGTTAGACGGTAAGATCAGCGTATCCACCACGCCACCCGTCCACCTGCAGGACGACGGTGACGACAGAAAGAGCGGTGTCGCCGAGAAAGGGTGACGAGAAAACAAAAACCATCGAAACCGACATCAAAAAGACAAAAGGAAGCCTGATTTAGAAACTGTTTTTCTATTTCTAGGATCATGAAAACAAAGTTCTCCTACACTTTAGGAACTGAACCTAATGCACAAAAATAGAAATTTCTAACATACACGAATCGCAAACTATTAGAACTCGATAAGCAAATCGTGACGTGATTCCCATAATCGTTTTCGATATCAAACGAACAACAGATCAAATGGGAGATCATGTATCTATCTCGCCTTGTGCTCGAGAATTCGAAATCTTGAAACTTACTGTCTTTTCCCTTGTGCTAGGCTAACGCGCATTGATCGGCCTTCTAGCTCCTGTTACAAACAACACAATACCGATCACTTCCTCGAAGATTTTATCTGATTCGTGTTAAAATCCCGATCTTAATCTAACAACAAGTTGATCATTAGTAGAATCTCTCGTGGGTAAGATCTTAGTCAGGATCTTAAGATTTCGATCTGATCCTACTTTTACTTAAACTAAAAATTAAAAAGAATTGCAAATTCGGCAACTTTGTTAGATAAAAAAGATAAACATGAGTTAATTATCTGATTAGTACATAACATAACAACAATTTTTATATAATCCTAAGTTCAATACTCTAAAATATAAATATTTATTGATGTATTTAAATTATCAAAATCCTTAAGAATTGTATTAAAGTATCGTTATAAATATTTGGATTTAAAAAATATTTAATCAGATTGATATAAAGTTAATATTTGATGTGAATTATAACACATATAAAAAAGTCAATGTCATTCAGGTAGGATTTTAGGATCCGGATCTCGATCTTACGAAGAAAAAAAAAAACGATTTTCAGTAAGATCTCGATGTTGACAACTTTGACTGACTGTTAGGTAGAGTTAGTTATTGATTATTAGTTTATTACCATTCCGTTAAGAACCTGAAGCGCAGTCTCCATCTCCGATTTCGTCGAGTAACTCACAAAGCCATAACCACGAGACCTTCCGGTTTCTCCGTCGTATAAAACCCGTGCTCCAACCACATTACCATGTTCACTAAACATTTCTGTTAGACTCTCGGAAGTAACCGACCACGAAAGATTTCCAACGAATAGCTTGTACTCGGTTTCTGGATACAACGGTTCTTTCGGCTTCGGCTTGTCTGAAAAGTTCACACGTAACGTTCTACCTCCGTATTCCTGTAAACAGTCATCAAATTCTGTTGATCAACCTTTTCGTGCTCGAAAACAGTCGAGATCAACCCAATTCACATAACGAACGTAACAGATAGACGTATGTCACGTACCCTTCCATCGAGGTTTTCGATGACCGCTTTGCAATCTTCGACGCTACTCATCGTTACAAACGCAAATCCTCGGCTTTTACCGGTTTCCCTATTGTATAGTACCTGGTAATTAAACCTTTAACCATATGAACAGCATCAATGAATCAAAACTACTGATGTTTTTCAACAGTTTTTGGTCTAAACTAATCTTGCATTTTCAGTTTTGAACAACTGACAAAGATTTATCAGAAATAGCAACCTACTTTGCTAAAATTCATCATTATAGCAATGTACTTTATATTTTACCAATTATAATAATTTACTTTTATAATTTTAAGGAATGTAAAAACAAGTCTCAAACATATGTGACATGCAAATTCTGGACAAATTACCAAAAAATGTAACATAAAATATAAAAATTGATAATAAAGATAATATGAAATTTTTTAGGCCAAGAAAGGTAATATAATTTTTTTTTTGATAATAAAGGGTATTGATGACCAATTAAGAAGGTAAACTTTTAATTTTATGATTTTTTTTGGTAAAAATAATAATTTTGATTATCTTTTTTGGTCTAATATTTGAATTCAATGTTCTTTCTCGGTCAAAATAGAATTTTACATTATCTTTTTCGGCCTAAAATTTTTTATAATACTTTTATTGTCAAATTTTATATTACATTTTTTGGTATTTTTTCCATTCTTTAATGACCTAAAATGTAATTTGACAATATGTCAATTAATCATTTTCGACTAGAGGAATAGACCAGGTTTTCATTGGTTACTCTTATGATACAGATAACGTTGTTAACATATACTTCATGTCATTTAAATATTGATGACATAAAAATAAACGATTAGTTGCTGTAATTATGAAAAATTAGATAACATATTGTTATATAATTATTAAAACTTTAAGTTAGAGGTGAAGATAATAACCGAACCCGAAACCAAGTTAACCGAATAAGAAAATTAAAGCGGTTTAGTTTTTGTTTATCCCTAAAAACCAAACCACCAAAAACTGAACCCTCACACAAATAACATTTTATAAAGTTTTAATTATGTTTTACATGTTATTTACAAGTTGAATGTTGACTTTTTACGTAAGTTTTTACAATATTAGAATAGGGTTAATTACTAAAATTAACAACTTTTGTATATTTCATAATTAATAACATTAGACCATTAGTTTTTGTATTTTATCCTTAATAGTGTTAACTTTTGAATTCTTTTATCATTTATAACAAAAAAAATTTTACTTTTTTATTATTAGTGATAAGAATTATAAAATTGATGCTATTAATGATAAAAACTAAATAATGTTGTTATAATAACAAAAAAAAAAAATTAAAGTTCTAGCTATTTTTAGCAATTGACCCTCATAAAATACTTTTACTTTTGAATTAATACAATTTAGGATTAATTGTGTCAAAAGGTAACCTATTGTCACATTATTTTCAACTTGAGTAACATACTAACTTTTTTTTTCTATGTAAGGTAACATACTTTCTAAATCAAGTCAATCAAGATAACCATATCGAATTGAAATGTAAAAATTACTGATGTGACAGTTTCTTTGTCCAGTCAGATTTTTCTTTACAGAAACGACAGTTCAATTGTTATATGATGTTCACTATTTGTGCAATTTAAAATGATTTTTTGATATCACATTGTTATTTTGATTAAATTTGAAAATAATTAAGCAACATTGGAAATTAAAAAAACTGACCGGATAAAGAATATGTCATGTCAGTAATTTTTACCTTTCATTCCGATCAAGTTACATTGATTGAATTGATTTGAAAAGTATGTTACCTTAAATAAAAAAAATTAATATGTTACCTCTTGAATTAGTATGTTACTTGAATTCAAAAAAATTAGTATGTTACTCTAATTCAAAAAAAAAATTGACAATAGGTTACCTCTTGAATCAAAGTAGATTTCTATAATCTTGAATTATAACTTAGTAGGTTGTTATTTCTCGCAATTTACCATTAATTAAAACACCAAATTTCCTTTTACCTCAACAAGCTCCGGACTAGCATAATCTTGAATTATTCCGGCGAGCTGAGCACTGTCGCATAGATATGGTAAATTACCAAAGTAAAGCTTTGTATTTACAGAACTGGTTGCCGGAGTTTGATCTCCTTCGTCACCGGAGACAACTTCTTCTTCCTCCTCCTCCTCCGTCACCGATGCTGCCGCTTCCGCTTCTTCTTGCGCAACCGAAGCCGATACCCTCATCGTCCGCCGCTTTCCGGATACGGGTATCGGATCGATTCTCGAAAGAGAATGAGTTAATGATGATGACATGGGTATTGTTGTGGAAGTTAATCTAAGAAACATGGGATCAGATGGCCATGGTTTTGATTTTATGTTACATTTGGAGAATGGAGATCCGATGGCGGCAGTGGTGGTTGCGGCGGCAGCCATGTTTGCTGATTCCGGTGGTGGTGGATGGTTAATTTGCTGGTGGTTTTGTGGGTTTCTCCGGTTGATGAAAGTTGAAAGAAATGGACAAAGTAATGGCTTTTTTAGCCGTTGATGGTGACGTGGACGGATGATAGCCAATCAAGTGTGAAGATGAAGGAGATGATAAGATTCTTATGGGGGCCACATTTTATGGAAAAAGAATTTTTGATTAATTTTTCTTGCACTTTTTTTTGGAATTTCTAAAACTTCTCACCTTAAAACTTACTTCTAAATTCTTCGAATTGATTAAAGGTTTAGGGTTATATTCGGTTTGAGCTTTTAATAAAATTAAAAACAAAAAAGATTTTCTTGAAATCACTTTTTATAAGTAAAACGTGTTTAGAATGGTTAAAACTCTTTTTTTTTTTTTTTTTGTTTTCATTCAACCATCACACACACTCTCTGTACAAAACTCTCATGGGTCGTTTGGTTCGCTGGAATCTGATGGAATCTGGTGGAAAAGGAATGAATTTTTCATTCTGATGGGTTGTTTGGTAGTCCAAAGGAATGGAATGACCATTCCAAATTTTAAAAAAAATCCTCCCTTTTGAAGGAATGACCATTCCATAGCAAAATGGAAGGAATTTAAATTTCATTCCTTCAAAGCAATCCTTTTAACAACAGGTCTTCTCATTCTCAACAAACTATAGTATTTGGATTCGGACAGATTTCATTCCTTCCAAAATTTCATTCCTTTGACAGATTCCATTCCATTCCGTCAGATTCCAGCAAACCAAACGCCCCTCACTCACTCATTCGAAAATGAAGACGTAGTCTAAGAACATCAATATGGAGTTTTCAAGAGGTAGTTATAAAGTGAAAACTGAAAATATTTAAAAACAACATATCTAAACAAGTTTTCAAAACAAGCATGAGTATTTGAAAGTTCAAGCTCAAAAGCTCCGTTTGATTGATAGAAGCTTAGATTTTTTTATTCAGATTTGAAATCTCCTAAAAACAAGCATGAGTTTTGGTCGAAAAATTATTTTTTTACCCTCCAAATAATTATAAACCATAAATGAAATATCTTCTTATGTCATTTATTACTAAAACTTACAGATACAACTACTTTTACCAAACAAATTTATAAAAACAAAAATGTTCAGAAAAACTATATCTTCTAAAACCTCCGGCCACTAAAACCTTCGGCTTATATTCCAGCTAGTCGTGCTAAACATATTATTAATGGAAGATAATAGAATGTTTCACAAGCTCATGGACTATTTGACGAAATATCTCAAAGAAACATGATCTAATTGAGTTTAAAATTTGGGGAGATGGAAATTATAATATAGGTTAAGAGCTAATACATGTTGCATATTCTTTTTAATTATATATTATGTGATTTACCTATTTCATATTAATCGTAAGATCGAAGTTTTAAAGGGTTACTATTTTTAATTTTTATAATAAAATCCTTATTGGTAAAAGTAATTCCATAACTAATTTGTTTCTTTTAGAAAATATAAGTACTTGAGAAACAACAAACATTAAATGATACCAAAACCCTTTTGGACATGTGAGGAGTCTAATTTAGGTTGGCTTTGGATCCATGGGCAATAGGTTGAGATTTAATGTCTGAAATTAAAAGTGTTTACGGGTCGGTTTGGTTAATGATAAACTAGCTGAATACCTGTGCGTTGCACGGGTGCTGTGTGATGAAATTAATATTTATAATTAGCTTTTTTAACCGCAAATTAACCTACTCCTAAACTACCATTTTGCCTCAAATGGGGACTACAGAACTTACTTCCACTGTCTAAATTCCAACTTGTCTCCGACGGGAGTAGAACCCGTGACCCCACACTTACACGTCACCTCTCATACCAAATGGGCTAAACCCCATTGGTATTCATAATTAATTAAAGACACAACCAAAATTTATTTTCCTAAGAAAACTATACATTGTTTGCGAATAAAAAGTTACTTATGTTAATCATGAATATTAATTATTACACATGATTATATTTGAAGTCTATATATATCTAGTTTAATACATGTGAGTTGATCAAAAGACTGATTCTAGTTAAAAAATTGTGTATAAGAATGAAGTATGTAGGAAAAAATAATAATAATAATTTACAATAAAATGAAAATTCATCATTTTTCCATCAACTAATATATAAACACGTATTTGCAAAGTATTACTTACAATATCGTCTAACATATATTTATAATAACAATTTATTCAAACCAATTAATAAAATGTTATCAAACAAAAGCAGTTATCATAAAAAAATTTAATAAATTTTAATAAAATCGCATTGAACAATTTAAACGGCAAATGACATGTCTCATTGTCTAAAGATTTATTCAAAACATTATCGCTTCATTATTAACGGAGATCTTCATTGTTTTTATAGTATACTGAAAAAAATATTAAAACATGTGTTAATTTTAAAAAATTAATACATAAACAACACATAATAATGAGAAACTTTAAATGTAAAAAAAAAATATCAATGTGACGTTTTTTCTGAGTTTTGAATTAGGGATGACGCAATTTTGATCCAACGGGCGGGACGATAAAAATGGCTCGTAATAAAAAAAGTAAGCTAGCACATAATTTTTTTCTAAATAATAAATGTCATATGTTTACCAATTTTATAATTGGTTAAATTCGTACAAATGTATGTTACTTTACCGAAATCACTCAAATGACTAACCTGATTATTTTTTTATCTCATTGATACTTATACTTAAAGTTTATTGTTGAGATGGTACTTTTGATTACCGTTCTATCGGTAATGATCTTATATTTGTGTTTTTAGAAGTATGAAAAAGGATCTATATGTTTATGTTAATTTTTTAAATTATTTATATAGATCAAAATTCACATAAATTCACGTTGTACTACAAAATAACTTGTCGATATCGTACGTGTAACCAGTAACTATATTGATATGGTAAATCCACGTAAGAATTATGTCATTAAAAACTGTCACGTTGTCATTTGAATTGTAACATCCCATTTTCGAGATAATTGCGTGGAATTATTTTAGTGGATGTTTAAATAATTGATATCGTGTTGGGCCAATGAGATCCCGATTAGTGGATATATACGTGTCGGGTTGCGAGTTACGTGTCTCCGGATATAATATTAGTGGATTAATTATATCTTTGGGTTCGTGGAGTTAAATGAGTTAAAAGGATATTAATTGTATAAAAGTGATATCGGGTTCGGATTTAGTGGGTTCGGGACTTGCTTAATTGAGGAATCGGATATATACGTATATGTGACCTTATCCCTTCATTCCTCTTATCTAAACCTAAAGGTGTGTGTGTGTGAAGTGTGTGAAGCTCCAGCTGAATCAAGCCTCCCAAATCCAGAAATTAAGTGTGAAATTGAGAGTTGTCTTCATCACCTTGTGTTCTTGAAGCTTCAAAGGTAAGGATTCTTGGTTTTGATAGCTAAAATCTTGGAATATGTATGTGTATATGTGGGATTTGGTTTCTGGAAGTATATGGGTTAAACATGTATGAATTTTGTGTATTTGAGTGTTTGAAATCGGGTTTTGGAGGTGAAAACCCTCCTGGTCAGCCATGGAAGTCGAAGAGCAGAGTTGGAGCAGGCTGGAGGTCGCGGCGCGACGCGCAGGGAACCGCGGCGCGACGCGCAGAGGAGCAGGGACGCGGCGCGAGTGCAGGGGCTTAGCGGCGCGACAAGTAACCTGCAGGGGAAATTCGAGTTGAGTCTTATTAGAAGGTTTTGGGTCGAATTGGTGTCGGGTTCCTTCGGGACTATCGAGCTGAGTTTTGTAAGTGTATTAAGGTTGAGTTTTGAGTCTCGTCGGGATTTCGAGGTCGGGTTTCGGTTGGGTCTTCGGGATCCGGTTGGGATTATGTGTCGAGTTCAATTCGATAAAAGGGGCCGTGTTTGGGTTTGTTTTATATGTTGATTGGAGTCCGTGCTGAATATGGGATCATTGTGAGTCGGTTATATGTATTGGCTGGGATTGAGATTAATTGTTGAGATCCGTATGATTGCAGGGATGAGCCGACCGCGAGGTGAGCCGAATCAGAGATCGTAGAGTTAGGGATTGAGGCGGATTGTCTGACAGTCAGGTGAGTACCCGAGTTCTTTTCTAAACCGCGGGACTGTTTTACGAGTCATAACTGTGTAGCTAGCTTTGTGTATGTGTATGTTGTGTATTGTGAATGAGACAGGGACGTGGGCGCCAGGTATGATTCTGTTTCCCACATATGTGATATATGTGTGCATGAGATGAGATCCAGTCCGGTGGTCCGTGATGAGTTCCATACGGACGGTGATTCGCGATGTGAGATCGCGTGGGTTGACTGTCCCTAACAGTCCTTGGAGCGTGTATACACGGCAGGGCCTGTAGCCGGTTCGCGCCCGTGCTACAGGGTTGTGGCTAACCACCGGTGCGCACGGTCGTTAGCTGGGGAAGGGTCCCCCCCTCAGTGATATTGTGTGCAGGGCTTCGGATCTCATGCTGAGTGTTCATATCTGCTTTATACTGCTGATTGCCAGAGACAGAGATGGAGCTTGTGCTGTGTGTATGTGCTACGTGTTTCGCATGCTATGTGTTTACTGTGCAGAGTCTAACCCTCGAGTACTCACGAGCTTTCGAGCTTACGTATTCGAGTCTTCCGTGTTCAGGGTTTCAGTGAAGGGTACAGTAGCTGGGTTTGTTGATCAGAGACTCGTCGTTATGTGAAGACTATTGCAGCAGCCTGTGTCATCAATTATGTTAGTGTTTGTGTCTTATGGATATTGTTAATCAATGAATGATGTGTAAACAATATTATGTGAAAGTTTTTAATTAATGGTGATTCCGAGTATCCTATGACATATGTGTAATTGAGCTATTGAGATGTGCCACCTGTGTATTGTATTGACGTGGCATTTCCGGGATCGGGGAGGGTGTTACAGCATGGTATCAGAGCTTGTGGTTTGAAGTCTGAGTATCATTAGTGGATGCTTAACTTAAACCTTGTTTCGATCCATGGGGGATCCATTGCGATTGATATTAGTGGAGTTAACTAACCTGGCTTAGTGTACAACGCTGGGTGATTTATCTGTGGTTCTCAATTGTTTTGATTTGTGCAGATAGTTATGGCAGATCAGGGCGAGGGATCCGGCGCGGGCAAGCCGGTAGATGACGAGTTCATTCGCAAGTCAGAGCTTCTGGGGGTATTGACAGAGTTCTACAGGCAACAGAGAGAGCAGGAGCGGGAACAAGATCAGGGGATGGGATCACGTGCTGGGGGTGGTCAGGATACGGGTATGGGTGCCTCTTCATCTACGTCTCGACGAGGGGGTTCGTTCAAGGATTTCATGACCGGGAATCCGCCAGAGTTTAGAGGCGGGGGTGAGCCAGGGATGGCTATGGCATGGGAGCGCGAGGTGGAGGCTGCCTTCAGAGTTGCGCATGTGGAGCCGAGAGATATGGTCGGTTATGCGACCTATCTGTTGAGGGGAGGGGCGTCACAGTGGTGGCAGTCTATAGAGTCAGCCATGACTTCTTCCGCGGCGTATGCGATGACGTGGGATCAGTTTAGAGCCATGTTCGAGCTGCAGTACATTCCTAGAGACGAGAGGCGGGAGATGGAGCGGCGATTCCTTCACCTACAGCAGGGAGAGATGACAGTGCAGCAGTATGCGGACCGGTTCAATGAGTACTCCCAGTTTGCAACTCATTACGTCGCCACTGAGCAGCGAAGAATCGATGCGTTTGTTGATGGACTGCGAGCGGATATCAGAGAGTTCGTTGGGATGCACGAGACTTCTACTTTTGCCAGAGCATTAGAGATGGCCCGCATAAGGGAGCGAGAAATAGCCAAACAGAGGGAGGAGCCATCTTTTCAGAGTCGACGTGCGAGGACTCCTGAGCGGTCCTCGAGAGACCGGAGGCATTCCAGAGACGATTCCAGAGAGCGGCGTTCGGGACAGAGTTCAAGAGACAGGCGAGATCGGGATAGAGACAGAGACAGGGATAGAGAGCGGAGGTCGAGTGGACCGGGGCGGAGCCATCGATCGGATAGTCAGAGTCAGAGGCAGAGTTCGAGGTATACAGGGCAGAGTCAGAGCAGCGTAGGGCAGAGACCTCAAGATGGGGGAGATAGAGGAGACAGTTCGGTTGGGAATCGGGAGTGCCCGATATGTCACCGTCGCCATAGTGGGCCGTGCGTGCCTAGATGTTATCGATGCGGCCAGCGTGGGCATGCTGCCGCCACGTGTACTGTTCCAGAGCCATTGTGCTTCCGTTGTGGGAGACCGGGGCACAGAGTACGAGACTGTCCAGAGTTGGGATCAGCGGTGCAGGGTGCGAGTTCCAGTGGGGCTAGAGCAGAGCCGTCGTCATCCGGTCGTCATGATTCTCGGGCGCGGGGTCGGGTATTTCAGGCGACTACAGAGGCAGCTCGAGATGATGCTGATATGGTTCCGGGTATGTTTCTCTGAGCTTGATTTGAGTGTGTATTAGTGGGGGACGGGTCATTGGGCTGTGTCTGTGATAAGAGTATGTGTTCTGTTGTGTGTGACTGCTTCGTTTTGTCTGTGGTTATGTGGCTCTGTGACGGAGGTATGGAATGATTGTGTATGGGTTATATGAGATTGTTATATCTGGGTATGTGTGTGAGAGTGGGATATATTGTGGTGTAATGGGTTATCAGAGTTTCGAGATTGAGTATTGTGTCATGTTAGTGGATCAAATTATATGAATAATTATTGCGAATGTGTTTGTGATTGTGGGATTCAGTGACAGAGGGGCGGGATTGTGTGTATGGGCTGAATGGGGTCGTTGAGCCTGGGGTGTATATGTGGAGTCAATGTGTTAAATTCGGGTTTATTGCGATCTGGGCTTCCGAGTTTAGAATTGTGCTATGTTAATGGATTAATCTTGGTGGGCTATGTGCGCTATATGAGTAGTTATTGTGAATGTGTTTGTGATGTGCTAGTGGAATGATCCTATTGATAGTGGATTATCATGTGATAGTGGATTATCCTATTGATAGTGGATTATCATGTGATAGTGGATTATCCTATCGATAGTGGATTAAAGTTCTTGCGTGTGTGTCCATATCTGTGATGTTGCGTTTTATGAGATGCGTTTATCTATTGTGTTGAAAAGAGTTGAGAGTTCTGTTGTGATAGTGGATTAATCTATTGAGAGTGGATTTAATCCCTTTATGAGTTTAACCATGTTTATGAGCTTGCGTTTAGCGAGACGATGGAGACATCTTATGTGTTGTGTTAGTGGATGATCTATATAGAGTTATGCGGATGTGTGATGAAGGAAAGCGAAGACCGATGGATTGAGACCATATGTGGATTGAGTGGCTTATGAGGTGACGCCACGTGAAGATTCTGTGAATAGAGAATTTATCAGCTGCCGATGTGGGAATTAGGGGATTTAATTGAGCTATTAGTGGATTGTTTAATTGAGTTAAAGATTCGAGGGAGTTGACTTACTTCGAGAGTTGAAGTAGAGACGTGTATTAGTAATAATGGTGGCAATCAGAGTTCAAATGCGAATATATCCGAGTTGTTGATAATTATATCGAGAATTTTGAGTCAATATTTTCGGGGATTTGACTTAGAGATGTGTAATTGCGAATGAGCTTGCGATAGATTCCGGGGACGGAATCTCTTTAAGAGGGGAGGATTTGTAACATCCCATTTTCGAGATAATTGCGTGGAATTATTTTAGTGGATGTTTAAATAATTGATATCGTGTTGGGCCAATGAGATCCCGATTAGTGGATATATACGTGTCGGGTTGCGAGTTACGTGTCTCCGGATATAATATTAGTGGATTAATTATATCTTTGGGTTCGTGGAGTTAAATGAGTTAAAAGGATATTAATTGTATAAAAGTGATATCGGGTTCGGATTTAGTGGGTTCGGGACTTGCTTAATTGAGGAATCGGATATATACGTATATGTGACCTTATCCCTTCATTCCTCTTATCTAAACCTAAAGGTGTGTGTGTGTGAAGTGTGTGAAGCTCCAGCTGAATCAAGCCTCCCAAATCCAGAAATTAAGTGTGAAATTGAGAGTTGTCTTCATCACCTTGTGTTCTTGAAGCTTCAAAGGTAAGGATTCTTGGTTTTGATAGCTAAAATCTTGGAATATGTATGTGTATATGTGGGATTTGGTTTCTGGAAGTATATGGGTTAAACATGTATGAATTTTGTGTATTTGAGTGTTTGAAATCGGGTTTTGGAGGTGAAAACCCTCCTGGTCAGCCATGGAAGTCGAAGAGCAGAGTTGGAGCAGGCTGGAGGTCGCGGCGCGACGCGCAGGGAACCGCGGCGCGACGCGCAGAGGAGCAGGGACGCGGCGCGAGTGCAGGGGCTTAGCGGCGCGACAAGTAACCTGCAGGGGAAATTCGAGTTGAGTCTTATTAGAAGGTTTTGGGTCGAATTGGTGTCGGGTTCCTTCGGGACTATCGAGCTGAGTTTTGTAAGTGTATTAAGGTTGAGTTTTGAGTCTCGTCGGGATTTCGAGGTCGGGTTTCGGTTGGGTCTTCGGGATCCGGTTGGGATTATGTGTCGAGTTCAATTCGATAAAAGGGGCCGTGTTTGGGTTTGTTTTATATGTTGATTGGAGTCCGTGCTGAATATGGGATCATTGTGAGTCGGTTATATGTATTGGCTGGGATTGAGATTAATTGTTGAGATCCGTATGATTGCAGGGATGAGCCGACCGCGAGGTGAGCCGAATCAGAGATCGTAGAGTTAGGGATTGAGGCGGATTGTCTGACAGTCAGGTGAGTACCCGAGTTCTTTTCTAAACCGCGGGACTGTTTTACGAGTCATAACTGTGTAGCTAGCTTTGTGTATGTGTATGTTGTGTATTGTGAATGAGACAGGGACGTGGGCGCCAGGTATGATTCTGTTTCCCACATATGTGATATATGTGTGCATGAGATGAGATCCAGTCCGGTGGTCCGTGATGAGTTCCATACGGACGGTGATTCGCGATGTGAGATCGCGTGGGTTGACTGTCCCTAACAGTCCTTGGAGCGTGTATACACGGCAGGGCCTGTAGCCGGTTCGCGCCCGTGCTACAGGGTTGTGGCTAACCACCGGTGCGCACGGTCGTTAGCTGGGGAAGGGTCCCCCCCTCAGTGATATTGTGTGCAGGGCTTCGGATCTCATGCTGAGTGTTCATATCTGCTTTATACTGCTGATTGCCAGAGACAGAGATGGAGCTTGTGCTGTGTGTATGTGCTACGTGTTTCGCATGCTATGTGTTTACTGTGCAGAGTCTAACCCTCGAGTACTCACGAGCTTTCGAGCTTACGTATTCGAGTCTTCCGTGTTCAGGGTTTCAGTGAAGGGTACAGTAGCTGGGTTTGTTGATCAGAGACTCGTCGTTATGTGAAGACTATTGCAGCAGCCTGTGTCATCAATTATGTTAGTGTTTGTGTCTTATGGATATTGTTAATCAATGAATGATGTGTAAACAATATTATGTGAAAGTTTTTAATTAATGGTGATTCCGAGTATCCTATGACATATGTGTAATTGAGCTATTGAGATGTGCCACCTGTGTATTGTATTGACGTGGCATTTCCGGGATCGGGGAGGGTGTTACATGAATCACCAAAAACTGACATATCAACATAGTTACTGGTTACACGTACCCTATCGACAAGTTATTTTGGAGTATAACTATCATCCGATCAAAAAAAAAGTTAACTAGTCATTTAGGTAAATTGAGAAAAATATGTTGCATTTGTACGACTTTAACCCTTTTATAATACATGTTGATTAAAAAACTATTTTTATATGTTTATCTGTCATATTTTATATGTTTATTAAACTGAATCACCAATAAAATTTAAATTTAAATGTAAATGTTATCCCATCAATACTTGTCTATATATTTAACAAAAAAATTCCCGTTTTCTTATAAATTTATTAAAAATAAATAAACATTATATAAAATTATTAAATTTTAAAAAAGTAAACAAACAATATATAAAAATATATTTCATAATATTTTGATTACTATAATAAAATATAACACATTATTTTATCTATAAACTAAAATTTTAATCTGTATAAATTTATATATATATATATATATATATATATATATATATATATATATATATATATATATATATATATATATATATATATATATATATATATATATGAAGATTTTAAAATAATCAACTATTCATATCTATTTTATAAAACTATAAAAATAATAATTTTGAATAATTAATGTTAAATTGTAATTTAAATACGTAAATAAATATCCCATTTTTTTTTATGCACGTTTGTTAGTATTGATAGGAAAAATTGGTAAGCAGCCTTGTATTAATGCTGATGTTATCCCATTATTTTCTGAATTTTAACAAATTATATTACGCCAAATCAGTAGCCTTAATTTTCTGAATTTTAACCAATCATATTGTGCCAAAATCAGCCTTAATTTTATGAATTTTAACCACTAATATCGCGCCACGTGAGCATTTTTTCTCTCTCTGTCGACTATATATATATATATATATATATATATATATATATATATATATATATATATATATATATATATATATATATATATATATATATATATATATGGGAACCATGTTTATAGTTTTGTTTAATCGGTATTCAGTTACATGTTAGAAGACAGTTACTCACGATTCGGTCCACGATTATTTGTTATATTATTAAAAACAAATAAAAATTTAACAAATATACATCATTTAAAGGTGAGTTCTCTTTAAATACAAAATTATAATATGTAATTTGATTATAAATCTCAAAGTATTTAACAAAACAATTAAATAATATATTCATTTGAAAACCTAATATTGAAAGTTTTAAAACAACTAAATGAAATTATATATAAAAGTTAACTTATATATATAATTGATTCAGTCTGGTTATCCACGATTTTCTAAAATTGAAAATTTAAACCGCCCCGTGATATAACTGTTTCGGTTTTGTTTGTTTTGAATCATACAGTTCAGTTCAATTTCTTAGTTTTTTCGGTTTTATTTGAACACTCCTACATGAAAAATGAGAGAAAGTGTTAGGGACAATCCAATTGGTTTATATATGTAGGACTTTCACTTTAGTGCAATGTTAAATGTACACCCCCTGATTACTAATCGTACACCCCCCCCACTAATTAATTAATTAAATATTCCTTAATTACATTAATCATTTCTTAATAATTATGTGATTTGATTGATGTCAAATCAACTTTCTTTTTTTATTTAATTTTTTTATTTGATGAGACCCATTAGAATATTATTATTTTCGTCTTTTAGTGATGATGTGACCCGTTCGTCACATCAACTTTTGTGTGGGTTCCAAAATTTCTAATCGTACACCCCCTACTGTCACATCACTTTTTTATTTTTGTTTTTTTATGCTTTTGAATTATTGTATAGGGTGTAAATCGTAACTTCTATAAAAATATAGGGTTTAAGTTGCAAATTTTAAGAAACTATAAGGGGGTAAAATAAAATTTTATATATCTATAAATATGTTAAAGATCATATGCAAACGTCCATCAAATATATATATATATATATATATATATATATATATATATATATATATATATATATATATATATATATATATATATATATATATATATATATATCTTTCACTCTCCATAATCTAAAGGAAATACTTGTTTGTCTTCGTTATGGTTCTAAATACATTGGTTATTTGAAGATGTCACGGTTCGATGACTTTGTTGTTGATAACACAACAGAGTTTACCGCTACTGAGGTACTTATGTATTTTTTTATATACTTAACTTTCTTAATATTTCACAACATAGTCTTTTGGCTTTCTGAATTATAGTGTCCCCTTACCTAGTCTTTTGACTTGTTAATTTGCTCGTAACATAATAATGAATATTAACAATGGTAACATCTATAATATAAATAGTCATGTTATTGCGCAAATAACTAATTTTAGTGACTATTTTTTGAAAATATTATTTATTTGTAGGATTTTCCTATTTTTGATAAATTAAAGAACTGGGTTAATAATGTTGCAATATCTGTTGGTGTGGTCATCATAACAAAATGTTCTAAATTTTTGAAAAAAATGAATTAAGAAAGAATTGGTTGCGATGTGATCGTGGTGGTGTATACAAAGATATTGGTTCCACTAGAGATACCGCATCAAAAAGAATCTGTTGTCCTTTTGAGCTAGTTGCTTCCCGTAATAATAATCAAATTAAATCATGGAAGTTAACTGTGTTATGTGGCACACATACTCAAGCAAATGTCAAAAATTTTGACGGTCATTCGGTTGCAATGCGTTTAAATGAAGATGAAAGAAAGTTGGTAGCAGAATTGAACAGGGCTCATGTTAGCCCACGTGATATTCTTAGTATTATTAAAGCTTGTAATGAAATTGTTTTTCCCTTAGAAATGTGTACAATAAAAGAAACAAGATAAGAACGGCTATGTATGATGGTAACACCCCTATGGAGGTTCTTATGAAAACTTTGGAGGTTAGAGGTTTTATTTACGAGATTAACAAGAACGAATAAAGCAATGAATTAGAAGATTTATTCTTTTGTCATCCAATATTATTGGCGATTTGGCAGTCATTTCCACAAGCTTTATTGATCGATGCGACGTACAAAACAAACATGTATTTTCTTTATTTGGTTAACATTATGTATTCACCCAAAAAAAAATACTTATAACAAACAAATTATTAAAAATGAATTAAGCATTTCAAGCTATCGAGCAAAGGGAAACAAATTTTCTCTCATCAAATTCCCCAAGATAAAGACAGTTGTAGACATAGCGGTTCAAGCTATAGACCACCGGTTCAATTTGATTTGAACGAGCCACCACGAAAAAGTGAATACATATATGGAGATCAGCTACCTAAGGTGGATCCACCAAGGCACAACACGTATGTATATCGCGATCCATCTGAAGATAGCCATGAACAGAGTTGGTCGTATACTCCTGATCCATTTGACTTGAACGACCAACCACCAACATACAATGAATACGTATATCAAGAACCGGCATCAATAACTAACAATTTTTTTTGTCAGGATCCATTTATGCAAAACTTAATAAATTATCAACTACTTCCATTTCAAGTATCATTCATAAACATTAAAATTATTTGATATAAATTATTATCTATATGCTAATTCTTTGCTCTTGGTATGTGAAAGGACTGAATATTTTAAAACTAAATTTCCACCAATCACATACAATATACCTCAAAAATACGGGATAATTTAAATTTTTCTAAACTCATACCTTGATAAATAAATAACCACCCATAATAATAAATTACATTAACCAGAGTACGCTAAATAAGTTTAAGTTTACATGTCAATGCATCTTGGGTTCTACCCGACCCTCAAAAGGCAATAAAAAGAATGCTGACGTCTCGGTCAACAAAGTCAACAGTCTCAAACCAGAGCCTTACCCTTATCCGGTTCACCTGAAATAATAAGTCCCCACAACCGGGGTAAGCCATCGCCCAGAGAGTACAAGGTTTAAAAGCACAAAAGTATATATGTAAAAATGCATGAATAGAAACGAAACATGAGTTCAATAATTTCCTACGCGTCCCTCATCCGATCTAACGCCGCACCCCTCATCCGAGCTGGTGCTGGTTAAACCGTACAACCCTCATCCGAGCTGGCGCCGGTTTAACCAAAAACTTGGGGATAACCGACCCGGCCTACACACAGTAGCGTCGGCGCCCAAATCCACATCGTATAATACAAGTATGCATACAGGGAATTCACGCTTACACATAGGCATAGACTTCTAACAGAAAGGTAGGGTAAATATATCATATGATCGACATAATCATGCAAATGATAATAACATGGTAGGGTGATACAAATGAAGCGAATATAACAAATATGCATAAACACATATAACTGATCATGCAGATAAATCTGTTACTCACAGTGATACCGATTGCCCTTCGAATCACTACTGAAGAAATCTCGGCCAACCAAAATACCAGAACTCACCACATCTGACTATCGACCTGATAATAAAAGTGCATCGCTTAATTGTCACTATTTAATTCGTATAACGCTAAAATTCCTTGATTGGCCTATAATTTCAAAGTTCGTGGTCTAAATCGATAATAATTTAATTATGTGACAAGACCTTTAAAATTAATTAAACTTTATGTTTTAGGTTATTTAGCCTATAATTATAGGTCTCAAACCTGTTGCAGCTAAAATGGTTAAATTTATAATAATGATCGTCGTTTAACCTTCTTTAAGTCATTAATTAACAAGGTACCGAAGTATGTTGTCTAAATTTACAACTATTGAAATAATTATTAAATTTATTAAAAGCTAGAGAATTATATTTTAAGATCTTTGGTTAAAGAGAAATTCATGATTGAAGGTTAGAAGTTAGAAAACTTTGCTCCGATCATAAAATTTAGACTAAATTACATAAATGGTCCCTGTGGTTTATATGAAATTACAGTTTTAGTCCCTGAAAGAATTTTATTACACCAGCAGTCCCTAAAATCGAAAAGTTGTAACATTTTGGTCCCTGAAACTAACGGCCGTTAACTTGAGCCGTTAGTTTCAAGGGCATTTTTGTCTTTTTAACTTTCAAGGACCATTTATGTAATTGTCAAACTTTCAGGGACCATTTATGAAATTTTCATACTTTTCATATATATATATATATATATATATATATATATATATATATATATATATATATATTATTTCTTTCTTTTTTATAATTTAATTATTCAAATATAACATATTATTTTTTATTCATTTTGTTATAATCATTAATTTTCATTTGTATATTTATTGTTATTATTAATGTTATTTTTGTTTTATACATTACAATAATTATTTATTTAAAATTATTATATGACATACCTGATTCATTTTTTTTAAAATTTTTATTGAGAATCCAAATATTTCTCTATTGTTTTTTTTCATTTAAGAAAAATAAAAATAAAAATTTAGTTGTAGTCTTTTCGTTCGGAAAATCTAAAATCGAAATGATTTATTTCTTTTCTCCATCCAAAAAAATTCAAAATAACAACGCGTTGTTTTTTTTCGTTTGGAAAAAGAATATAATCAAAATGCTTCGTAATTTTTTCATTGCATATACTTAATAAAATTTTTTAATTCTAATTGGTTTGAAAATATCAAAAATTGGAATGGTTCATCGCTTTTTAGTCAAATAGATTATATTCCAAATAGTTTGTTGTTTTTATTGAAAAAATTAAAATTGTATTGATTTTTTTTATCTACGTTTGATTAAAAATCAGAATTATTCTTTTGTTTGAAAAAATCAAAAATCATAACGGTTTACCGTATTTTGATCAAAAAAATTAAAATCAAAATGGTTCGTCGTTAAAATCAAGATGATTATCGTTGTTAAAAAAAATCAAAAATCATAATGGTTCATCGTTTTTTTTATTAAACAATGATAAAAAAATTTACGAACCACTCCAATATTGTTTTTTTTATCAAATAAACGATAAACATTTCGATAATTTTTTGATCAAAAAGTGATGAACCATTATAATTTTTGATTTTTTTAAACAACGATAACCATCTTGTATTAATTTTTTTTATTAAATAAAATGACGAACCATTTTGATTTTGATTTTTTTGATCAATAAACGGTAAACCATTATGATTTTTGATTTTTTTTCAAACAAAAGAACCATTCTGATTTTTAATTAAACGTAGATAAAAAATCCATACAATTTCAAATTTTTCAATAAAAACAACAAACCATTTGGAATTTAATTTATTTGACTAAAATCGACGAACCATTCCAATTCTTACTTTTTTCAAACCATTTAGAATTTAAAATTTTTATTAAGTATTTGCAATGAAGAAACTACGAATCATTTTGATTATATTCTTTTTCCAAACGAAAAAAACATCAACATGTTTTGAAATTTTTTTGAATGGAGAAAAGAAATAAATCATTTCGATTTTAGATTTTCCGAACGAAAAATACTACAACTAGTTTTTATTTTTAATTTTATTAAATGAAAAAAATAATTGAAAAAAAAATGATCCAGGTATATCATATAATAATCTTAAATAAATAATTATAGTAATATATAAAAAAATAACATTAATAATAACGATAAACATACAAATAAAAATCAATGATTAAAACAAAAGCAATAAAATTTAAAATGTTATATTTGGATAATTAAATTATAAAAAAGAAAGAAATGATAAATATATATGAAAAGTATGAAAATTTCATAAATGGTCCCTGAAAGTTTGAAAATCACATAAATGGTCCTTGAAAGTCAAAAAGACAAAAATGCCCCTGAAACTAACGACTCAAGTTAACGGGCCGTTAGTTTCAGGGACCAAAATGTTACAACTTTTCGATTTTAGGGATTGCTGGTGTAATAAAATTCTTTCAGGGACTAAAACCGTAATTTCATATAAACCACAGGGACCATTTATGTAATTTAGTCTAAAATTTATGACAATATCCGGTATATGATCGATCGGAAATTCATTTGTAGTTTATGTTTTTTTTTTAATCTTTAAAGCTTCGTTGTATTTTGACATAAAGTATTTAGATATTCGAAACGGTGTCGAATTATGGAACCGAAGTTAATAAATAATATCGATTAGTTTACAATACTAAAACTAGTGTAAATTAAATTAATTTCATATGATTAGATTAGGTTAATAAAGTCGACTAACACACCTCAACTAAATTAATCATCAATCTTCTAAAACTAGACTAATAGTCTTAAATAAACTAATTAAGCATACAAATAACTTGGTAATGATTAGCATTTTAATTACATAAAACAAACTTAGAATAATACATCCCATTAATATTTATGTGGGTCATGTCCATATTCGACTCTTTTATTTTACTTGACCCAACCGAACCAATAAGGAAAAGAGCCAAAATAGTTACATGCATGGTTCCCAAAAAAAAAAAAAATTTTCTTTGAAAGTTTATTATGATGGTTTGCAAAAGTTGGTGTTTCCTCCATTAATGGAGGTTTGAAAGGAGTGAAGAAGCTATCAGGCTATAATGTGACCAAGAACTTCATTTTCAGTTTGTAAAAGAAATAATAAATTCTATATTCCACTTTGGTTCCACACACACAATAGTGACGGGAAATAGAATTGGAGCAGCCAAGTAGGTTACCTCAAGTAAAGATGAAGACAAAGAAAAAAAATGATGATGATGATGAAGGAGATGAGTCTTCAATGTTCCAACCTCCACCTTTTGAATTCCTCCGGCAAGTTTTAGTGAAAAAAAAAAAAAAGGTTATAGAATTAGATCAAGGATTTGTATGAAAAAGATACTAGGGAAGAGTGTATTTGAAGTGTAATTTAGGAAATAAGACAAAAACTATGAATAATGCAGACAATTCCAACAGCCCCTAAACTAGTGTAAGGACTTTTCACAATATTGGTCAACTTTGAGGTATTTTACCTTATAAAATGTTGCTTTTAGCAATTAACTAAAAAAATTAGTATTCAATGAAATGTTGGTTACTAATTTATTTGAAACACTTACCAAAGTATTTCTTTATTATTTTAGCAAAAATTCTCATTTTAAATAATTATTTGTTATTTCTCGAAGTTAAAAATAATCAAACTATCTTTTTCGTATAAATTTTACGGGTGTTACAGTATGATACACATTAGGACCCGGCATCTTCAACTCAATATGGATACGTTCACGAACCAACACGACAAAGCGAGTATAAATGTCAGCAGCAAACAATGGAGGTATTGTTACTTTATACTTTATGTATCTGGTTTGTTTGGTAGTTGATATGATAAATTTTTATCTTGAATTTTGTATAGGAACCAATATGTTATAGGCATCCATTGATGAATCAAATTCCACAAGTTTTCCAACAATATGTCATCAGAATTGAAGATGTTGTAGGGGATGGAAATTGTGGTTTTCGATCCGTAGTTGTTGCTACGCATCGACGTCAAAATGAATGGCCCGTTGTTCGTCGCGAATTATTGGATGAGTTACATACAAATGGAAACCAGTACAAAGCCATCATTGAATATGACTACACAAGTCTGGAAAACTCCCTCAATTTTTTTAGTCCCGGTCTTGCACCAGCTGACCGTTGGATGCGGATACCTGACACTGGTGTATTGATTTCCAACAAGAATAACTGCATTGTATATTATTTATCAAATGAATGTTGCAAGACATATTTTCCACTTTGGACAAACCCACGTTCGACTGATGAAAATCAATCCATCACAATTGCACATGTGCAAGGAAATCATTTTATAAAGGTTGATTTGGAAGAAGGTCATCCAATGTTTGATCTTTCTGAGTTTAACAAGCTTTCCAAAAGAAAAAAACAGGCGAAAGAAAGAAAGTCGATGGGTTAAAATGTACAAAGATCGGTTACTCGTTAATAAACAACTCAGTTGTAATATTGATCTTAATGTTGTAAACTTGGAGTTATAATGCACACAAGTTTATTATTACTGAAGTATATTATGTAATATTGTCAAATAGGTCCATTTTTTTAAATTATGTTACAAATAAACGTCTCCATATATATATATATATATATATATATATATATATATATATATATATATATATATATGTGTGTGTGTGTGTGTGTGTGTGTGTGTGTGTGTGTGTGTGTGTGTGTGTGTGTGTGTGTGTGCACCAAATAATTCAAAAACATAACAAGACGGAAATAATAATAATATAGTGGGTCCCATGTAATAAAAAACAAATAAAAGTTGATGTGACAATAGAGAGTGTAAGTTTATTAATTTATGGGTCCCACATCAAATAAAAAACAAAAAAAAATTGATTTGACATCAATCAAATCACATAATTATTAAGCAATGATTAATTTAATTAAGGAATTCTTAATTAATTAATTAGTGTGGGGGGTGTACGATTAGTAACCAGCGGGTGTACATTTAACATTGAAACATCCATACAACTAATACGAGTATTTTCGATACCATTATACATTAATTTATACAGAGTACTTGCGGAAATACCGTCAAATTAAAACTTTTATAATACTTTAATAATCATCAATGTGATTCCAAACACTTTGCATATAACCCAACAGAGTGTCGGAAATCACGGAGTAATGTAATTGGGGTCACAATGTTAAATCATCAATTTGATTACAAACGAATTAATAATCATTAACTAATTCGCGTAAGTCCAAAATGGAAGTCTGCTACTCCCACCCCAATTATCAACAAAATATGGAGCTCCTATCCGTGCACCAATCAATGTCTAACAGTTTGGGCCAGCCGGGCCTTCGCCCTTAACAGTTCCTGAAAAGAATATCAACTAACGGGTAAACAACAAAGTTGTTTAGTGAGTTTCTAGATTAAAGTATCATGCGATATATGAATGATGTCATGCAATGACATGAATTTAACTAACAATCTCAGGAGGCCAACTAATGGCAAATAAGCTACCACATTGCGGTTAACACACACATGCTTACCGTACAATGGGTTTACAATCTACTGTTCGATTACCACAGACCACAAGCTTATGGATATGCTGATTACAGTGATGCAATACGATTACCACAGACCACAGGCTTATCGTTTTACAGACAATAATGGTTACCACACACAAACTTACCATTATGATTTCGCTAGGTTACCACACGTACAGGCTTACCGTCTCAGCGGAGAAGTCAAATGAATGATCAATAACTTATCAACCGAGTGATAATATGACAACAATAATGTATGTGATGGCAAAACATGTAAATGACAAGAATGATACGAAAGCAATAACATATAATTCATTATATGCATACAAATACATTAATGCTATAACTCACAGTGGTGTACAACAAGCTATCGGCCTCGAAACCGAGTTACAATCATCAAAATATGATTAATAGTCTCCAAGGGACCTTAACCCGTGAAACCCCTACAAATAGGTTCATAATGTAATATTTATAAGTCTCGCGGCGCACAATTTCCTAACTTTGGTCCGGACATGATCATTGTAAGACTTAATTAATTTCGACATTAAACCTCAATAATTATTTTGGGTTTAATTATTCTTATTAGTTGATGTCATAAACTATTGCGGCGAAAGATCTCATAATAATAATTAAAATTACAATTTCGGACCAAGACCATCCGAAATTCGGACCGAGGCCATCCGAAGTTCGGACCATGCCCGTCCGAAATTCGGACCATCGGAGATCCATACTTAGCGAATTTTTCAGAATATTTCAATGTTGAACCACACTTTCTGCCTTATGGATTTAATGCCAAAAATACCAAAACTTCTCTATATTTATGCAAGTTTCTATGTATTTTGATGGGTTTATCTCAAAACCCATTTTAACCACCAAAACATCATTTTCATCTTTTTAGATTACCTAGTGTTCATATGAGCTCAAACTTGGGTTTTCGAGATAAACCCATCAAAATACATAGAAACTTGCATAATATACTTTCAAAGGATGGATTTAACATATCCCATCATTATTTTTCAAGATCTAAAGATTTCTAAGATATCTCCATGAAAACCCATCAAAATACATAGAAACTTGCATAATATACTTTCAAAGGATGGATCTAACATATTCCATCATTATTTTTCAAGATCTAAAGATTTCTAAGAGTTTTCCATAAAAACCCATTTTTACCATCAAAACACTATTTCATCCTTTTTGGATCATCAAGAGTTCATAAGAACTCCATTTCGGGTTTTTGAGTTAAACCCACCAAAATACAAAAAAACTTGCATACTATACTTTTTAAGTAATGGATCTAACATATTTCATCATAATGTTTCAAGATATAAAGATTGCTACACATTATTCATAAAAACTCATTTGGGTTTCCTCATCTTCTTCAAATGAAGATGGTAGAGAAAAGAACAAGTAAGAGATTTATAAGAATAAGAGTTGGTACCTCTTGGATTTTTCAAAACTGATAAAAGCTTCCAACAAAAATCCGATTTTGATTTCTTCTTCTTCTTCTCTTTTCTCTCTATTTTGAAAGTTTGGAAAAAGATGAACACACACACAAAGTGTGTGTGTTCGGGCGTGTATAACAAGCAAAAAGAACGGAATTTCTTTTCTTTTCCATTTAGTCCTTTTACTTTTCATATTTACCATTTAGACCCTACAATTATTTCCATTTTTTAAGGTTATTTTCTTCATAAATCAATACTTTATTTATTATAATTTACACGACAATTTATTTATATGTCCCAATATTAATTAATATTCCGAATTTGTATTTTTTCATAATAAATATTAATTATCAATTTTATTAAATAATTGGGTCGTTACAAACATTGCCCTTCACTTTAACATACATTATAGTCTTACAATATTAAATCCTAATTTTGTATTTTTTTTTTAATAATAAATTTTAGGGTAAATTACAATTTTCGTCCCTGTGGTTATATAAAAATTATGGTTACCGTCAGTTTCAGGGTAAAATTACAATTACAGTACTTATAGTTGTAGTTTTGTTATGCTTTTGATCCCTTTCTCCAATAATTTTTTAAAAATGATGATTTTGCCTTTTAATTTTATTTCATTTTTGGTCCCTAATAAAATATATCTTTTATATTTCATTTTCTTAATGATTTATTATTCTTTATTATTTAATTAATATATTATCTTATTATTACTATTAAAATTTAACTAAAGTAATAAATTATTTAAATTGTTTTATTTTCATTTTTTGTTTGACATTAGTATTACTAGTATTATTATTATTTTTTTATAGTTTAAGTATTTACATGACTAAATAATGGTAATTAAAAATGACTTGTATATGACTAAATTTAATTTAATGTATTGTTGTATTATTGTTCTTACATACAAATTTTAAATATACATTAAACTATTTATATATTTATTTTTAAAAGGGTATTTATTTATTTGATTACTTTTCATCTATAAAGTTTTTAACTATTTATACATTTAATTTATTTATTTTTTGTCTCTACTATATATAAATACTTATAAATTTAGTCTATTTTTTGTCCAAATTTATATATATATATATATATATATATATATATATATATATATATATATATGTGTGCGTGTGTGTGTGTGTGTGTATTAATTTATATATTTTAATTTTAATTTTTTATATTCGTATAAACATTATATGTTCAATGTAACTTTAAGTTAACGAAATACATTACTTAACGTGTAATCCATTCTAATTTATTTATTTCATAAATTTATTTTATACATATAATATATTAAATTTATATATTTTGTTAAATTTAACTACCTTTAAACATTTGCAGTTTATATATAGATATAAAATTTTTAGTTTTAAAACAAATTAAATAAATAAATTAAAGATAAGTAAGTATGTTTATGAGTAATATATAATATTGAAAAAGATAAATAAATTATATATATAAATAATTTATAATTAATAAAAGTAATAATTGTTTTTTAAAAACTAATGTATATATAGATAAATATTTGAACTTAATTGTAATATATTAATAATAATCAATTTATGTAACATCCCGATTTTGAGATAGGTACGTGGAATTATTTTATTGGATTAATTATTTAATGTGGGACCCGGGGATATAAAATTGTATTTTGGGGTATCGGGATCGGATTTTTGGGTATCGGACCGAATTTAACCCAAAACGTATATATAGTTGCTCCTATGTTTCTTCAATCCATTCCAAAGGCCAGAGCTAAGGTGTGAGTATGTGTGTTGGTAAATTTCAGCAGCTATAGCAGAGATTGAAGCTCCAAGTTGGGAATTAAGCTACTGAGATTGTCATCAAATCCTTTGTTTGATTCGGGTCCATATTTGAGGTAAATTCGAGCTAAAATTCGCGGATTAATTGATGTTAATTGTGGTTTAGTAGTTGAATTGGGTTTATATCTATTTCTGAGTAAATCCGAGTCTGTATTTGTGGTTAAAATCGAGCTGAAATTGATTTTGGAGAGAAATCCCCTGGCTGTGAAAAACAGAGCATGAACTGCTGCTGTTCGTCCGTGAGCGCGACCGCGGTCCAGTGATCGCGGGCCGCGATGTTCTTGAGATGATCGCAGGCGGTTTGAGTCCGAGCTCGGGCCGCGATGTGAGCGCGGCCGAGTTTGAGGTCACCGCGACCGCGATAGGGTCAGTGCGGCCGCGATCGGCTGAGTGCGGCCGCGATGCGGCTGGGTTTTCGGGTTCTGTGAGTCTTGTGTTCGGGTCTTTGGGGTCTTGTGAGTTGTTGAGAATTGTATATAGAGTTGTTGGGTTGAGACTGTGTTATTGAGTTGTGATATTGTGTTTTCAGGATCTCGCGTTAAAAGGGTAGGGAAAGGGCAGGGAACCGAGACTTAGTGTAGCTAGCTTGGCAGGTGAGTTTGCATGTTTTTGTTGAGATACTTGTACGATTATTTTGCTGATACTTGCATGATCTTTTATTGAGCTTTTTATGAGATATCATGAGTTTTCTTACGAGTTTTTATTGAGATACTATCATGCATGTATTACTGAGCTATTGTGAACTTTATTTTAAATATGAGATTTGGGACACTTGAGCTGTTGAGATACTAAACCGTACGACTGGGCAGGGGTTGGGTCGCTCCTAATTCCCTTTTGAGTCCTGACGACTGCTTTGTGCGGTCTAGGGATTTGGGTACGTAGATTCATCCACACGAGTTGAGTACCTATTGAGCTACTTTGTGGGATCTCATATACTTGTTCAGTAGAGAACGCTGAACGTTTTATTATTGAGTTATTTATTTATTGAGCTTTATAATCGTACTCTAACCCTTGCATTCTCACCAGCTTTAGCTGACCCGTGTGTGTTGTTGTGTGTATCCCAGGTGACCGGACTGCTAGTAGGCCTGCTGCACCAAAGTAGGTTTACATTATCTGTGATCCAGGAGTTAGCTACCTTCCGTAGAGGTAGATATATTTTGGGGACTGTTTGTATATACTTCGGATAGGTTGTATTATATTCAGGGGTTTCCGTGACTGTTGTTGTGTAATTAATGTTTTAAAATTATCGGGTTTTCATGCATGCATCTTGGGAATAGTGTAGGGATTATTATATTATGTCACGGATGATGTGTTATTTACATAGCATTATGGATTAGTTCGAGGGTGTTACAAGCTTGGTATCAGAGCCTAGGTTTAAGAGATTAAGTATCTAGTGGATGCTTAAGCTTAAACCATAGAGTCTAGATCCTTGGATTGTAATCCGAAGTAGAGTAACAGGTGATGAACGAGTAGTGTGTAGAGTCTTGTATAGTTAATTTGTGTTATTATCTCATTGTGCAGGTTATTATGGACCGTCAGGGCAGCGGGCCTCAGGGGGATGACCATAGAGATGAGGAGCCTTTGATAGATCTGACTTGTATTCTGTGATAGGTAAGATTCTAGATGAGCGTTTTCCCGGTCAGAGTATGGGTAGGGGTCGAGGTGCGGTGCCTCCACCCGAGGGAGAGCAGAGTTCTGGGGCTGGTGCCTCTTCTTGCCAGCCATCGCGAGGGTCCTTTAAGGACTTTATGACGGGTCTCCCTTCTGAGTTTTTCGGTGGAGTTGGTGCCTCGAAGGCACTTGATTGGCTGCGAGAGGTCGAGGCTGCATTTCGTATAGCCCATGTTGATCGAGCAGATAGGGTGAGTTATGCCTCCTACCTTCTGAAGGGAGGAGCATTTAGATGGTGGAGTTCAGTTGTCAGTGCTCGGGGAGTTGACGAGGCCTACTTGATGTCGTGGGAGGAGTTCCGTACAGAGTTTGAGCTGCAGTATTGTCCGTTGGACACGAGGAGAGAGCTGGAGCGAGAGTTCATCCATCTGCAGCAAGGATCTAGATCTGTTCAGAAGTATATCGACATCTTTAATGACAGAGCCCAGTTTGCGCCGCAGAGAGTTTGTGGGGATGTTGCGTGACCCCACCTTCTCATCAGCGATGGAGTATGCCCGCCGTCGAGAGCGGGAGATTAAGAGACAGCGGGAGCAGTCAGCTTCTCAGAGACGGCGCATCGAGCCATCGGGTCAGGGCCAGAGTTCCGGGTCTTCGAGATTCTATAGAGAGAGCCGTCAGGGCGGGTATTCCGAGCAGCAGGGACAGACTTCAGGGGCTCGTCATGATCAGGGTCGAGATGACAGGCAGTCGGGGGTTGGCCAGGGTCAGGGACAGAGTCAGGGTGGACAAAGACAACAGGGCCAGAGACAGCGAGGTCCGGGTCAGAGGCAGGGGCAGAGTCAGAGTCAGGGGAGTGTTTGGAGGGGATCTCGGGATTCTGGGAGCCGAGTTGAGAGTTCGCCATCGGTGGAGAGAGATTGTCAGCGGTGTCATCACCGCCATGCAGGGTCGTGCGCCCCCGAGCATCTTCGCTGTTTTCGCTGTGGCCAGTTTGGTCACACTGCTATTGCGTGTACTTCTCAGGAGTCTCTTTGCTTCCGATGTGGGAAGCCAGGCCATGTGTCTCGGGATTGTCTGAATCCCGGAGCGGGATTTCCGGGATCGAGTTCGAGTGGAGCCGGGCCGTCTGGGTCATCTTCAGCACCTCGGGGAGGTGGAGCACCGAGGGCTCGCGGCAGAGTTTTTCAGGCTACTGCGGAGGAGGCGCGTGAGTCGCCCGATGTTGTATCTGGTACGTTTATCCTTAACGGACTACATGCCTGTATTTTGTTTGATTCGAGATCTGATCGTTCATATGTATCTGCCTCCTTCTGTGATTATTTTTCTATGCTTTCGTCTGAGTTATCTGTGCCTATTATTGTTGAGCGTGTTGATGGTAGTACTGTATTAGTGAGCCATATTTATAGAGATTGTGTGTTAGAGATAGACGGTCACCGATTTTCCATAGACTTGATGCCTATGGAGATTAGCAGTTTTGATGTCATTGTAGGCATGGATTGGCTGACAGCGCGTCAGACAGATATCTTCTGTTCTAAGAAGATGATTAGCAAACCTATCTCCGAGTCAGAGTCAGCGATGGTGTATGGCGAGAGGCGCAGGGGAGAGATGAGTATTGTATCGATGGCACAGGCGCAGAAGTATGTGGCGAAGGGATGGGCCACTTATTTAGCTTATGCGGTAGATGCAAAGAAGGAGAAGAGGGAGGTCAGTGATGTGCCGGTGGTTAGAGATTTCCCTGATGTATTTCCAGATGAGTTGCCGGGTCTGCCGCCGGACCGGCAGGTTGAGTTTAGGATCGACCTAGTTCCCGGGGTCGTTCCTATTGCGCGTACGCCGTATCGGTTTGCCCCTACCGAGATGCGTGAGATGATGACGCAGCTGCAGGATTTGTTAGATCGCGGGTTTATCCGCCCCAGTTCTTTTCCGTGGGGAGCCCCTGTGTTATTTGTAATGAAGAAGGATGGGACGATGCGTATGTGTATTGATTATCGAGAGCTTATAGGGTAACGGTGAGGAACCGTTATCCCTTGCCGAGGATTGATGATCTTTTTGATCAGCTTTAGGGGGCGAGTTTCTTTTCGAAGATCGATTTGCGTTCCGGGTATCATCAGCTGAGAGTTAGAGACGAGGACGTGCCTAAGACTGCGTTTAGGACCAGATATGGTCATTATGAGTTCTTAGTCATGCCGTTCGGGCTGACTAACGCCCCAGCAGCGTTTATGGACCTAATGAATAGGGTCTGCAGGCCGATGCTCGATCGTTTTGTGATTGTGTTCATTGACGATATTCTAATCTACTCGAGGAGTAGCGAGGAGCATGGCCAGCATCTGAGAGAGGTCCTGAGTACTTTGCAGCGAGAGAGGCTATATGCCAAGTTTTCGAAGTGCGAGTTCTGGCTTCGAGAGGTGCAGTTCTTTGGGCACGTGGTGACGAGTGAGGGCGTTAAGGTGGATCCAGCAAAAATCGAGGCGATTATGAGTTGGGGCCAGCCCACATCGGTGTCTAAGGTTCGCAGCTTTCTGGGTTTGGCAGGGTATTATCGGCGGTTTATCGAGAATTTCTCGCGGATTGCGGTGCCTTTGACGATGTTGACGCGACAGTCGGTGCCGTTTGTGTGGACTGAGGAGCAGGAGAGTGCCTTCTTAGAGTTGAAGGATCGGTTATGCAGGGCTCCAATTCTAGCATTGCCAGAGGGTTCAGAGGATTTTGCCGTGTACTGCGACGCCTCTTTCACTGGGTTGGGATGTGTACTGATGCAGAGAGGTAAGGTGATTGCTTATGCCTCGAGACAGCTTCGGAGCTATGAGTTGAGTCGGCCAGTGCATGATCTAGAGTTGGATGCCATAGTCTTTGCTTTGAAGATATGGCGGCATTATCTGTATGGGACGAGATTCACAGTATTCACCAATCATAAGAGTTTACAGTATCTGTTCAGTCAGAAGGAGCTGAACATGAGACAGAGGCGCAGTATGGAGCTCCTGAAGGATTATGATTGTGACATCCAGTACCACCCGGGGAAAGCTAACGTGGTGGCAGACGCCTTGAGCAGGAGGTCTTATGAGCAGACGGTTGTATCCAGAGCTTCTCGATTAGAGGTCACGTCGACCTTGATTGATAGTCTGCGGTTAGCTCAGGAGGAGGGTTTGAAAGGCGAGAATGTGCAGAGGGAAAGATTAGCTGGTCAGTTGGAGCTATTGAGTAGAGACGACAGGGGTTTGATGACCCTTCGTGGTCGAGCATGGGTTCCCAGAGTAGGTGGTTTGAGACAATTAATTCTAGACGATTCCCATAAGTCTAGATTGTCGATCCATCCGGGCAGCACGAAGATGTATAGAGATCTACGAGTTCATTATTGGTGGCCAGGGATGAAGCGAGATGTAGGGAAGTATGTGGAGGCGTGTATGACATGTTTGAGAGTTAAGAGTGAGCATCAGAAGCCGCATGGCAGACTTCAGCCGTTAGAGATTCCAGAATGGAAATGGTATGATATCACCATGGACTTCATAGTGAGACTCCCGCGGATTGTTCGTGGGAATGATATGATCTGGGTTATTGTCGATCGGCTTACGAAGAGCGCCCACTTCTTGGCCGTTCGTGGGACTATTACGATGGATCAGTTGGCGCGCCTCTACATCAGTGAGATTGCTGCGAGGCATGGAGTTCCGAGATCTATTACGTCTGAATGAGACAACCGATTTGTATCGCGATTCTGGCAGAGTTTTTAGAGGGAGTTGGGCACCCGAGTTCAGCTGAGTACGACTTATCATCCGCAGACAGGGGGTCAGACAGAGCGTACTAATCAGACCTTGGAGGATATGCTGCGGGCCTGTGTTATTGATTTCGGGGGTAGCTGGGATTTGCATTTGCCGCTTGTTGAGATCGCGTATAATAACAGCTACCATGCATCTATCGGCATGCCTCCGTTCGAGGCTCTTTATGGACGTAAGTGTTTGACTCTAGTATGTTGGGGAGAGGTTGGGGAGTGTCCTATCAGCGGGCCAGAGGTTCTTCAGGAGACGAGCGACAAGGTCGCTATGATTCAACAGCGGATTAGGACAGCTCAGAGTCGCCAGAAGAGTTATGCAGATCGCCGGATGTCCGAGTTAGAGTTTCAGGTCGGAGACTCCGTGATGCTTAAAGTCTCACCTTGGAAAGGGATTATCCGGTTTCGGAGACGAGGTAAGTTGGGACCGCGTTATATTGGGCCGTTCGAGGTTATCGAGAGGATCGGAGATCAGGCTTATCGTCTGGATTTGCCCTCAGAGCTGTCAAGAGTTCATAATGCTTTTCATGTTAGCCATCTCCGAAAGTGTTTAGCCCGTGATGATCAGCGAGTGCCAATGTCAGAGATTGAGATTGATAATAGGCTGCAGTATGCCGAGCAGCCTGAGGAAGTGACAGATCGGAAAGTGAAGAGGTTGCGTAATAAAGAGGTGGCGTTAGTGTTGGTGCAGTGGAAGCACCATAAGGGTACCAGCGCCACGTGGGAGCCAGAGTCAGAGATGCGCAGCCGATATCCTCACCTCTTTGCTTCAAGCTAGATTCTGAGGACAGAATCTTCATAAGGAGGGAGGACTTGTAACATCCCGATTTTGAGATAGGTACGTGGAATTATTTTATTGGATTAATTATTTAATTTGGGACCCGGGGATATAAAATTGTATTTTGGGGTATCGGGATCGGATTTTTGGGTATCGGACCGAATTTAACCCAAAACGTATATATAGTTGCTCCTTTGTTTCTTCAATCCATTCCAAAGGCCAGAGCTAAGGTATGAGTATGTGTGTTGGTAAATTTCAGCAACTATAGCAGAGATTGAAGCTCCAAGTTGGGAATTAAGCTCCTGAGATTGTCATCAAATCCTTCTTTTGATTCGGGTCCATATTTGAGGTAAATTCGAGCTAAAATTCGCGGATTAATTGATGTTAATTGTGGTTTAGTAGTTGAATTGGGTTTATATCTATTTCTGAGTAAATTCGAGTCTGTATTTGTGGTTAAAATCGAGCTGAAATTGATTTTGGGGAGAAATCCCCTGGCTGTGAAAAACAGAGCATGAACTGCTGCTGTTCGTCCGTGAGCGCGACCGCGGTCCACTGATCGCGGGCCGCGATGTTCTTGAGATGATCGCAGGCGGTTTGAGTCCGAGCTCGGGCCGCGATGTGAGCGCGGCCGAGTTTGAGGTCACCGCGACCGCGATAGGGTCAGTGCGGCCGCGATCGGCTGAGTGCGGCCGCGATGCGGCTGGGTTTTCGGGTTCTGTGAGTCTTGTGTTCGGGTCTTTGGGGTCTTGTGAGTTGTTGAGAATTGTATATAGAGTTGTTGGGTTGAGACTGTGTTATTGAGTTGTGATATTGTGTTTTCAGGATCTCGCGTTAAAAGGGTAGGGAAAGGGCAGGGAACCGAGACTTAGTGTAGCTAGCTTGGCAGGTGAGTTTGCATGTTTTTGTTGAGATACTTGTACGATTATTTTGCTGATACTTGCATGATCTTTTATTGAGCTTTTTATGAGATATCATGAGTTTTCTTACGAGTTTTTATTGAGATACTATCATGCATGTATTACTGAGCTATTGTGAACTTTATTTTAAATATGAGATTTGGGACACTTGAGCTGTTGAGATACTAAACCGTACGGCTGGGCAGGGGTTGGGTCGCTCCTAATTCCCTTTTGAGTCCTGACGACTGCTTTGTGCGGTCTAGGGATTTGGGTACGTAGATTCATCCACACGAGTTGAGTACCTATTGAGCTACTTTGTGGGATCTCATATACTTGTTCAGTAGAGAACGCTGAACGTTTTATTATTGAGTTATTTATTTATTGAGCTTTATAATCGTACTCTAACCCTTGCATTCTCACCAACTTTAGCTGACCCGTGTGTGTTGTTGTGTGTATCCCAGGTGACCGGACTGCTAGTAGGCCTGCTGCACCAAAGTAGGTTTACATTATCTGTGATCCAGGAGTTAGCTACCTTCCGTAGAGGTAGATATATTTTGGGGACTGTTTGTATATACTTCGGATAGGTTGTATTATATTCAGGGGTTTCCGTGACTGTTGTTGTGTAATTAATGTTTTAAAATTATCGGGTTTTCATGCATGCATCTTGGGAATAGTGTAGGGATTATTATATTATGTCACGGATGATGTGTTATTTACATAGCATTATGGATTAGTTCGAGGGTGTTACAATTTATCTATATACAAATTCATATTTATAAAAGTTATTTTAATTAAATTCTTGTAATAATTAATAATAAAAAAGAACACATCAAATAAATAAATAAAGAAATAAAATAATGCTAGTTAAAATGTAAAAATAAGAAAAAGAATAAATATCAAATAAATAATAATGAGATAAAAGTAATTAAAATAATATAAAAAATAGGGTTTATTATGAAAAAAAACCAACATGTTTTCATATTTTTTGCGTTTTCTTCCCTCCATGTTATTTTTTTCCATAAAAGTCCTCAAGTTATTTTTTTCTTTTTGATTTAGTGAACTTTGGACATTAGAACCCGCTTTTTCAGTTTTTTAAAACCCGGTTCACAAATTATAACCGGGATCTAATGTTCAAAATTTCACAAAACCAAAAAGAAAAGAATAACTTAAGGTTTTTTATGGAAAAAATAACATGGAGGGACGAAAACACAAAAAAACGTGAAACATGTTGGTTTTTTTCATAATAAACCCTAAAAAATAAACTAATTAGTTAGGGACAAAATCTGAAACAAAGTTAAAAGGGCAAAAATGATCATTTTTTAAAAAAATGACCTGTCAAAGGACTTAACGCATAACAAATGACAACCATATGTACTGAAATTATAATTTTGACGTGAAAATGATTGTAACCATAATTTATATATAACCACATGGACGAAAATTGTAATTTACCCTAAATTTTATTTTAAAAGTATTTTGTAATTTTTGAACTTAGACATGATGTTCTAATAAGATAAGTTGTTTAAGTGATAAAACATAAAGCATATTATCTAAATAAAAATAACATAAAAGTTAGTTGCTATACCTATTTGCCATTCTAAAAAAGAAAATTTTTGTAAAGAACCGATATATTTTTGTTATTTCTTGATTAAGTCTATGTATCAAAAACATTTTCATAAAGTTGAATAATTTGAAATTTTTACGATTATTTTTTTTATGAGAGTTTTTTAAGATAAATTTTAATAAAATTTATTAAGTTAAGAGACTTTTATGAAAACATGTTTTGTACAATAATTTTTACGAAGTTAATTTTCAATTCGTGAAACCTTATATAAAAATGTCTTTGGTGTAAATACTTCATAAAAGCATACTTTGATTTTACATAATTTTCCAGAATTAAGTTAACGAGTATACCCTAAATAATCAAGGGTACCGAAGGTATCCCATTGCGAATGATCATTCACATATATTTTTACATAAACATGTATAAATCAAATTATAAATCTTTTTATAAAAAAAGCATACATTTATACATTAAGATTTGAAATATAAATCTTGTGAATAGTTAAAAAAATCATGTGAATCGCTAAAAAAATATGTGAATAGTATGAATGATTATTCATTTTAGGGATGAACTATTGGACCAAAAAAATCGGACCGGACCACAAAAATCCAAAAACCGGACCGGACCAAACCGTTATTAATAAAATTGGTCCGATTTCGGTTTATTTATAATCACTATTTTCGGTTTTCGGTTTTCCGGGTTCGGTCCACCGGTTTTTGGTTTTCAACCCGGCCCAAACCGAAATTTAAACTTTGTGTTATCAATTTTAAAGTTTATGTTATATTGTTATTTTTTGTAGTCCACAAAGGAACAACATTTTTTTAAATATTATATCTAAATTATATAATATGTAATAGCTATTGAGTTCTTTCTTAAATATATAATTATGTAATAGTCTTTTAACGATGTAAATATTTTTTTGAGTAAATTACATAAATGGTCCCCGTGGTTTATAGCAAATTACAGGTTTCGTCCCTAACTTTTAAAAATTACACTGATGGTCCATATTTTAAAACTTTGTCACGCTTTCAGTCCCTAAACAATTCAATTTTTTAAGAGAAAATTACTGATTTGGTCCCTGTGGTTTGTCTATTTTTGCTGGTTTGGTCCTTTAAGATCAAAAATTACTTCATTGGTCCCTATGATTGTTATTTTGTTTCATGGATAGTCCTTTTGATAGACGGACGTTAAGTCTGTGAGGTTAGTTAACTTTCTCAAGGGTTATTTTGGTAAAATACTCACTCTCTCTCCTCACAAATTCCTAATAAATATCCTCCTTCTTCTTCTCCATTTATCCACCCATCATTTTCTCCTTCTTCTCCAACAACCTTGTTGCCACCTAAATAATGTTTCGTATGTATTCTATAGACACAATTATGTTTTTACTATATATTGTATGTTTGGTATGTATGTTTAACCAAATACAATTGCAACAGACTCATCTTCGTGCATGTTTGTTAAGACCCTGATTTTCCCCATCACTTCCCTACCCCAAATCCCAACAACCGCACACGAAGGGAATCCGAAAATTATGTTTAGCCACTGCGATAATCTCGTTATCGTCTGTGTAATCAACGTCAATCGCTTCAAGTATCTGTGCTTCCACAAAATGCCCGACACGAGCTTTCACCATTACCGGGACTCCTACATACCTTTGGATTTCTTTAATAACGGCCGAATCAAGCATCCGTGAAATTCCCGATCCCGATTCCGATGGTTCAGACACAATGACGCAACAGGATCCGACGGATTCAGCGATCTTGGCTTGGTCAATGTTCGTGACTTGAACAATTGCTCCTCCACGGAGCATTTGAGCAAGACCGACCTTAACGGAGAAACCATTTTTATTCTTCTTGTTGGGATCAGATATGGCATTGTTGCCATAAACAGTGACCGCACAATCGTCGACCATCATCTGCAACAATAAGAAGTTTGAGAAAATGTCTGAAAGAAAGTAGAATTGAGTCAAGAAACCTGGTTGCGAAAGAAGTGATGTAGATGGACTATCCATGTGAGGAGAGAGTGTGAGTAGTTTACCAAAATAACCCTTGAGAAAGTCAACCATCCTCACATACTTAACGTCCATCTATCAAAAGGACTATCCATAAAACAAAAATACAATCATAGGGACCAATGGAGTAATTTTTTATCTTAAAGGATCAAACCAGCAAAAATAGACAAACCACAGGGACCAAATCAGTAATTTTCTCATTTTTTAAAAATTCCAATTTTGCCCTTACAAATGAATTTCACATATGGTCCCTAATCAATTAATTTAGTTTTTGATTTATAAATTATTATTTGTATTTTTATAATTTCATTCTTTTGATGGAAATATTTATTTCGTTTATTAATTTTTGTTTTATAAATTTTTTTTTCATATATTTGTATATTTAATTAATTTATCCTTCTTATTTTCACATACTAATTTTTAAATGTTATTCATATTGTTTTGGAATTTTATACATGTCACATTCATTTATAAATTTAAAAACATATCCCTTCTTATTTCATAAATATTATTAGAAAACATTATAAATTCTAAATATGAAATGATATTAGTAAAAATATATTATTTTTAATATTTTTTAACAAGTTTGTCATTTTTAGTATTCTAATTTTATGTGAGTATATCATATCATTCTTTTCTAGTGTTTGAATAGTATAAAATATATGTTCATTGTTAAATATAAATTCTACTTTACTTTTTTTCTCTTTTTTTATTTTTATTTCATAAACAAAAAATTATGAGAAATTTTTTGTATTATTTCTAAAAAACTTTGATAATTCTAAATAAGATTTTTAATATATATTTAATGTCACTAAATAATGTTTTGTTTTTTAAATTTAAAATAGTGTTTCTTAAAAAAAATTATTTAAAATTATCAATAGATTGTTTAAAATAATCTAAAAGTTTCTTACATGTTATATTTTGTGAAATAAAAATAAAAAAATAGGAAAAAATTAAAAGAATGATGTATATTTAATAATTGAACTAGTATTTTATACACTTCAAACATTAGAAAAATGATATGTTACACCCAAAAAAAAAAAAAATTAAAAATGCTAAAAAGAATACAATGTTGTTAAGTTTATTAGGAATAATACAATTTTACTTACACTATTTCATATGTAATATATACAATATTCTACCAATAAAAATCTATAAATTAAGAATAAATTTTTATAATCTATAAATGAATGTACATATTTACATGTTTAAAATTTCAAAAACACCTTTAATATCATTTAAAAGATAATATATGAAGATAAGAACGATAAATTAATTAAATATATAAATAGATTGGAAAATATTTTATAAAACAAGAATTAATAAAAAAAATATTTTCCTTCAAAATGAACGAATGTAGAAATAATTAAATATATATTTAAAATTAATAGGTATGAAACTTATTTTTATATATGTAAAGTACATAAATAAATTGTAGATAAGTTCTTATAATAATAAATAAAACATTACTTATTAATTAACATTTATGAATATACAAATAATTAAATATGAAGTAAAAACTTAATTAATTTATTAAGGACCATAAGTGAAATTAGTTTCTAAGGGCAAATTAGGAATATTTAAAAAATTGAGTTGCTTAGGGACTGAAAACGTAACAAGGTTTCAAAATATGGACTACCAGTGTAATTTTTAAAAGTTAGGGACCAAACCTGTAATTTTCTATGAACCACAGGGACCATTTATGTAATTTACTCTATTTTTTTGTTATAATACTATAGTGATAAAATATAAAAAACTTAATATAAGTGAGATATGTTGGATCTTTTATTTTATTCAAAGAAAATGTGATAAACTTGATAATTTCACAAAGAGAAGAGTCGATGAACAAAGATAAACAAAACAATAAAACATTTATAAAACTCGTACTGGTTCCAACCGGTCCGAGAATCGAAAAACCGGACCAAAAACCAGCCTGGACCAAAACCGTATTATAAACATTGGGCCGGTTTTCGGTTTTCTTCTATCCCTAATTTCGATTTTTGATTTTTTTTGGTTCGGGCCGATTTGATCCAAATGCTCATCCCTAATTCATTTTGATGATCATTCTTTCATATAAATATACATGATCATTCATACAATTTTTAAGGGTGGTCTAATTGGACCCCCTAAAATCTCATTGGACCCCATGAATGTGTGTGGTGGTTGTTCAAAAGATGTGTGTGGGGAAGGGGTTCAAAGAGTATAACCCAATTTTTAAGGACATAAAATTGATAAATAATATTACATGTGTAACGTGAATTTAAACAAAATTTTTTGAAAAAAAAGTTTTTTAAACACAATACTTTTAGATGCAATCAATTTTAGAATGACACCTTTCAAAAAGTCAAAATTATAATAACCAAGAACCCATTTTTATACTATTCTTTGGTGGCAATGAATGGTGGTGGATTAACTTTCAGGAGTGCGACTATTCCTCCGGTAGGGTTTTAGGGTTTAACGAATCCCCCAACTTCGACCCCTCAATCTTGTACGTAGATTATATGTGATGATGCTTTTGAAGAGACATATATTGAAGTTAACATCAAGAAGCTACCTTCTTCGGAGGTTCGCTACCTCGAATCCGCGTCGTATTGATGACGAAGGCGATTGGTTTTACTCATCGGAATGGTGGGATAGCGGCGACTCCGATCATAACACTGTCTTCCGTTCAATTTCCGACAAGGGAAACGGCGTCGTTTCTGTCGTAGCTTCTCATTCTTCTAGACCTGTATGTATACTCCCAATCTCTCTTCTCATTTTTTAGCCATTTAATTTATACTTCACCTGTTTTACGAAAATGGAGTTACATTTTGAAGTTGGATTTGAAAGGGTTGTTACTTGATTCGTAGAATCCGTACATGTTTATGAACGTTTTCTTTGCAATATTGAACATACAGCTAATTGCATAAATTGACAACATACTTTGTACAGCTAATTGGTATTTCTAGGGTTCTTCAGCGGGACATAGAAATTGCATGAATGACAAACAATGTGTGTTCGCGTGTTTGTAGGGTTCTCAACGGGACAGAATTGAATTAAAATAGCAGTGAACCATTGTTTAAACAGCTAATTGCATAAAATGGCAACATACTTTTACTTTTTTCCTTTTCAATAATGGCAAAGTACACTGAAAATTTGAAAGTTATCAGCAATAAAATGAGAGTACTTTGGTCATATAGTCATATTGGTGACAATAATTTCTATTTTTCATAAAAGTGAATGTATGTTGCTAATAATGGTAAAAAATGGAAGTACTTTCCTTTTATTGATAATTTTTGCAGTAACTTGGGTTAAAAGTGAAAGTATATTGCTATTTACACAATCAACCCTGATTTTATAACTCTAGAGCTGACTTGAAAAAGATAAAGTTTGATAATTTTGATTTTAGTTCTTTAGCTAAAGTCTTTCATTTGTTCTAAATTGATACAGAATGAAAGTCACTGGTACAAAACTGAAAATTGGCTTTGCAAACGGTATGCAGAGCTGAATCCAAGAAGCGAACAGAACGGGTCTTTCAGAGTTCTTGGGTATCAATGGCGTACGCTTCGTTTTAATGATGAAACCCGCCAAAGCACAGCTAAAGTTATGGCTGCTTATAAGGAACAAGATCCTGGATCTATATTCTTAAGGCAGGAGCCACATTGTTTGGCCGTACCATGTAATTTTCATCCAAACTACTTTTAGTTGCTACAAAATGCATGAAGACATTTGATTATCGATCAAATGTCTAAAATCAAAATGACCCTTGATAATTTTCGATAGAGGGAACTTGTGGATTAAGATATATGTTACTAAGGTCGAGTAACGGTAACTAACATGTAAAAAGGTAATTGGATTTCACAACTTATCTAACAAAGAAATGTTGCCTTTTTCGGGACAAAGGGAGTAAGTTGCTCGAAGTTGCTGCAATGGCAATCGTTTACTTATTGTTTTGGCTTCTATTTTAAACTTGTCTTTGCATATGTAATATGTTGAACATATTTATGTACTATCTTTTTTCCACTCTTTGTTGGTCGGTTGTTTATAGAAGATTTCTAGTCGAATGAGAGAAGGCCCAATAGCTCATCAACTGTCATTGACCTCATAAAAAAAAATCCTGCTAACCCTAATTAGTATAAGACAAACATGGTCTAATGCACAGGGAACATGGTTAGGATTAGATCAATGGCCGAAATAACGAAAGAAGATGATTACTACAGGTCTTAAGGGTGAGAAATTTGTAAACTTGCTAATGAGAGCTTAAAAGACAAGAAAGATCATTTCCGGAGTTGGTTTTTCAACAAAGATGGAAACTTTATGTTTAAAATCATAAAGTTTCCATCAGTATTGTGTTGAAACAATTCGTACGAGTCACCATGAACAATCGTGGGTAGTGGGTATGGAATATAAACACCAAACTCCACGTCCTAACCTTAAACGTAAACTAGGTTGGCTCGATACGAGGAGTTGGTTCCCTATTTTACCATCTTATGGTAGAAGAACAAGAAATCAAGTTATAAGTATGTTAAAACTTTTCTACTGCTATCTTCAATAATTTGGCTTTAACCATATATGTTTATTGCAGATATAAAGAGTATGGTCTCTGCCGGACTGACTTCCCTCGCATGTAACTACGATCTGGTAAGTTCCATATACGGGAAAAATACTATGAAGGTTTTATGCATCGGTCATGGTGGTGGAAGCTTACCGTTATTTTTAGCTAGTAAAATTCCAGGTTAGATATTTAAGGGATAATTGCGCAAAAATCCATCAACTTGTCAGTTTTTTGAAATTAAAACCCCAAACGACTTTTTGTTGTATAGAAAACCCCGAACTAACTAAAAATCAGTAAATCAAGGTTTTATCAATGGGTAACCAGTTATTAATCCTACGTGGACCGATAAATAACCTATGTGGAATAAATTTTAATTGTTAAAACCGGTTGTCAAATATTACACATCATTTAAACCCCCGTTGATAATTTTTAATTGTAATTTTTAAACGGGATTACATCAGCAACGGGGGTTTAAGTGATGTATAATACATCATCAACGGGGGTTTAAGTGATGTGTATCAACGGGGGTTTAAATGATGTGTAATACTTGGCAACCAGTTTCAACAATTGAAATTTTTTCACGTAGGTTTTTTAGCGGTCCATTAATAACCGGTTTCAACCGGTTACCCATTGATAAAACCTTGAGTTACTGAGTTTTAGTTACTTTGGGGTTTTCAATGCAATGAAAAATGGTTTGGGGTTTTAATCACAAAAGCCTGACAAGTTGTGGGTTTTTTGCGCAATTATCCCGATATTTAAATTCTATATTAACTATTGGGAAAATCTTATGATGCATTTTGCTTTCATGGGGTTTACTTTATCAAAAAAATGTTGTAAAATTTTGCCAGGTGCTGTGATTCACATAGTAGAAATTGATCCAGTGGTTATTTCTGCTTCAATCGAAGCAATGGGTTTTCCAGCTTACTCCATCGTGAATCGATGTGGGGAGCGTACACACTCAAAACCGAATCTTATAGATGAAGTATTGTGGAAAGGTATTCACGAAAGGTTACTCCTATACGAATCAGACGCAGAGCAGTTCATTACAGAGAGTACTGACATTTACGACATGGTCTTTGTTGATGCCTATGATGGCGATGATATTTTTCCACAGAAGTTGTGGGACCCGGATTCCTCGTTTCTTAAAGGCCTAGGGGAACGGCTTCATCCTGAGCATGGAACAGTAGTGGTGAACCTTCATTTAGATGCTGATATGGTGGATGAATCCATAGTACCGATGGGTAAGTATGTTTCTCGAGTATGCAAGTCATACAAAAAGGTGCTTTTAGATGGCGTCGAAGGTATTTCTGGTTTGGCATATACGGTTTTCGTTCCTTGGGTTTGTAATACGTCTCTCGTGGTTTCTAGGGGGTTTAGGAAAAGTACACGAGATACCGTTTTAAATTCTCTTATATCGAAATCACTAGAAGTCGAGAAGAGTCTCGACTTGCCATTCTCTTGTTTGCAACATATAAAGAGAGGTTTGATATTTGTTGATTGAGTTTTGAATTCCTGATATTGATTCTTTATGCATACATAAGGTGTGGTTTATGCTTATTATACTTGACCAGACTGTTTGTTTTTGATAAAAAGCACTTATTACACACCGCCTTTGGTCAGACATAGTACCAATGAGACTGATTATTTTCTTTAATCCGGAGGTACAAATTGTTGTAGGCCTTGTTTGTTTAGTGCTATATGGAATCATTAAGGATATGTTTAAACTAATGATTCTATTAAGAAGTAAACAAATAACCATTAACCGTCAAATCGTCAATAACTGATGGAAGCACCTCTTCTCCCTTCTGTTGAACAAGATGCTTTCCTAATTTTTTGGACTTTTTTTTTCTTCTAAATCTCATTTTTAGGCTTTTTGGTTTCAGAAATGTAGCCGTTTGGTAAATGAATCTTTTTCTAGAACTATCTTATTGTCGTAGCATTTTTGTTGTTGGTTAAAGATCGTGTTTTGATCAAATTATTGATGTTTCAAGTGATTTATGAATGTTATCGGTATGATTTCTTCCCGCTTGTCAGCATTTTTCAGCTCCAGCCACATCATCATTTTCAACGGGATGGGTTGTCATGTGGGATGAAGCCACCAGCCAAACCATCCTCATTTTCCCAGACCCAAAACCTCCATGCTTCGGCCTTCCTATACCGATCGGCTTCCTCTCTCTCTCTCTCTCTCTCTCTCTCTCTCTCTCTCTCTCTCTCTCTCTCTCTCTCTTCAGTTTTTTATAAATAAATGGGTATCAGGCTAGAAAGATAGGAATTTCCAACATTTTAAAAGATGAAAGGAGTGGAGAAAGAAAAACTGATGTAACACTGAGGTGTCTAAACATAACATAGAAAATGTGTATATCTTTCACCTTTAGACAATGCAAAAGACTTTTGAAGAACAAAATTGTAAGTCTAGGGATTACGAATGACCAAAGCAACCGCATCTGAAGAGGACCCGAAATCCAAACCCGTTTTTAACATTACATTATAAAGCTCTATAATGAGAATAGGTTTAATCACCCAAAGTGTTTGAGATTGCATTTTAGAGCTTCTTATTAACATATGAGTTTCGTTAATGTGTAATATTGAGTTTTCGAAACCCATTTTTTTAGCGACTTTTTTTTTTTTTTTTAATTTACAAAAAGTAGTCAAAAACATGATTTTCAGAACATCTTTCTTGAACCTGATAAGTGATAAGTAATACAAACGCATGCTAAAGATAGATTCATTAATGTTAGTTTTAAATAAATAGTGATATAAAAATGTCTAAAATAAGTTTTATATATGTACTAGTCAATTCTACAAAATAAAATAAAATTTTTTTCCTCAAGCCCAATAAAAGTGATCCAAAACCAATTTCAAAAGTATAAATGGACCAACAACATCCATAGCCATGAACCGATGAACATCGCCTTTCTTATCAATGACAACTTACAAAAGTTTTTAAAATTTGGTTAATTGCGTCAAAATGTAACATATTGTCTAGTTTTTTTTTTTTTTTTTAAATTTTGGATTACATACTAATTTTTTTATATTTACGGAAACATACTTTTTAAATCGAGTCAATCAAAGTAACTATATCGGATTGAAATGTAAAAATTATTGACGTGACAGAATCTCTGTCCAATTAGAATTTTTTTTACAGAAATGACAGTTTAATTGTTATATGATGTGCACAATTTTATGTAATTTAAAAGAACTATTTGATAACACCTTGTTATTTTGAGCAAATTTAAAAATAATCAAGCAATATTAGAAATTAAAAAAAGACTCGATAAAGAAACTGTCATGTCAGTAATATTTACCTTTCAACCCGATAAGATTACCTTGATTGACTTCATTTGAAAAAGTATGCTACCTTAAATAGAATAAATATTAGTATGTTATCCAAATTGAAAAAACAGTAACAATAGATTATCTTTTTGACGTTTTAACCTTAAAATTTTATGTTTTTAAACAAACATGCCAATTTTACAACTAAAAATATGAAAATATAATAGAAACTTTTCATTACACTTTTTAATGTTTTCATTCTTCCAAATACCTAATCGTATACCCCGGAAGGTAACATAGGTCTGCCCCCGACAAAGTAGTTATGAATCGTTTAGGCGTTTAGCTTTAGACAAGTATTTAGTATCATTTTCAGTTATTATGGATTATAACAAAGTAACAATGAGGACATTCCAGTAAACACCGTATTTGTGAACTTGGCTTAGGAAAGACAACAAAAAGGACATCACAATGAATAAACACTCTATAGTTGTCATACCGAAACTTCTTTTCGGTAGTATTTGTAGAAACATATAAAAGAAAATTTTTCAAAATTCCATTAGAACCCAAACCCATGATTTTTGGGTTATTACAAGACAATTAAAGCTCATTTAGGTCTAATATTTCCATAGATATGATATAATCTTGAAATTATAGTGCAAAATTCAAGAAAGAAATGGAAAGAGTAAACAAGAAAATGGCTTTAAGCCATTAATAAGGGTCAAGAAGGTCTTCTTACAAGTTACAACACAAATAAAAATTACATCTTTTCCATCATTCACAAAATTTCTATCCTTTTTTCCTTTTTTCTAAAATGTACCAAAAATCATGACTTGAAAAGGACCAATGAAAGAACCCACCTCAAAAATTGGATCTTTGGTTCTTTAAAGAACTCTCATCTCATTCTTTCAATAATCTGCTCCAAAAAATTTCAGAAAAAAAATATATTAAAATTAGTGAAGTAAAATGCAACACCATTCTAAATTCAAGTTTAGCTTACTTACCATCATGTTTCTTTGCTAAATTTTTAGCAAATAATAAACATATTACTATGAATCCAACTCCTGCTGCCCCTCCCAAGATAATTGCTATTGTTTTCCCAGTATTTGACCCTGTTTCTACAAACCCATTTCAGATAACATAAAAAATCTTAAAAGATGAAATGATAAATCACTCGTGTCCTGTTTGTTTACCTCTTAATAAAATCATTAAAATGTCATTTTATCGACTGATTTCGTTAAGGAGTAAACAATTAATCAGAAGCAAACAATTGAACGACTGATTTCATTAAGAATTAAACAAACAATTAATCAGACAGACATATATACCTGATGAAGAAGATGATGGTGAAGAATACGATGAAGAAGAAGACGAATAATACGAAGAAGACGATGAAGATGAAGATGATGATTTCTTGGGATTTGGTATCCCATTTGGATAGTAACTATAACTAATAAAACATCTATGAAGATAGATTTGTCCTGAAGATGAGCTACCACACTCAACTTGAGCTCTTTGGACTGCAGATTTCACACAATCCCCACAATCAGAAGTTCCTAAATCACCTTCACATTGCCCTAAAACATACACAGATTCATAATTAGTTGTGTAAAACCCACCATTATTTCCACTCACAACACCACTTTCCAAAGCAGAAAGTGCAGAATCCCTTCTCTCTTCAAACCCAACTCCACCAACATTATTTGACCCACAAGTCTTGTAAAGCATTTCCATCCCAGAAATCTGAGCAAATCCAGAAACTTCATAACTCATATAACAACCTAAAAGTTGAAGTCTTGCAGCCACAGTTTTCCCACAAAGTTTGTCCATCAAGATTGGCAGCCTGCTTACACAGTTATAGCAATCAAGATTGGTTAGATCTCCTCTACATTGAAAAAGACCAGAAATTGATGCTTGCCCACTTCCACTTGTGGTCTTAAAAAACTTCAATTTTGAAGATTGTTGAATAAGGGTACCAAAAATGGCAGAAAGGGCAGATGAGTAAACACCATTTGGGTCTTGTAAAGATTGTTGTGCACATCCTTTGTAGACTAAGTTGGTGTTATCTGGTGCAGATTTAATCAGTGGGAAGATAATGATGAGAAACAAGAGAAAGGGTTTTATGGGTAATTGAGAAGAAGAACACATTTCTGAAATGGGGGGTTTTTTTTTTTTTTTGGGATGGATTAAATCATGGGGGGAATGGATGGGAATTTGGGAGGGAATTGATGGGGTTTGAGAGGTGGATGTTTTAGTAAAGTGATTGTTTTGATTCTTGAAGTAACATTTTAGGTTTTGGGCAATGTTCGTTATGGTGTACCTTTTAACTTTATGAGGATATTGGTTGTACAAGAGGGTATCTATCAGTAAACATCTTTAACTAGGGTAGTGTATATCATGTGACTGACTATGTGAGTATATATATAGTTATATACACACAAAGTTGAAGAGGAACCCAAGTCTATTGAAAAACCAGATAAAACCAGTTTAAATTAACATTATAAATTTGTAGGGTTTATTATGAAAAAAACCAACATATTTTCATGTTTTTTTGCGTTTTCGTCCCTCCATGTTATTTCTTTTCCATAAAGTGCTCAAGTTATTTTTTTTATTTTTGGTTTAGTGAAATTTGGACATTAGAACTCGGTTTTTCAGATTTTTAAAACCCGGTTCACAAATTATAACCGTGGTCTAATGTCCAAATTTCACTAAACCAAAAAGAAAAGAATAACTTAAGGTTTTTTTATGGAAACAAATAATATGGAGGGACAAAAACGCAAAAAACGTGAAAACATGTTGGTTTTTTACATAATAAACCCTAAATTTGTATATAAAAATTTAAATTTTTTAGTTTTGTAAGTACATAAAAATATATATTATATCTACCGTACCCCCCACACACATATATTTACATGACATTTTAACGATTTAGAAAGCATAACAACATATGAATACATATGTATATACACTAAATGTAGATGTGAAAAAAATTCAAATGATGCTAATTTAACTATACATATGAAAAAATTTCTGTAGATATTTTAAGTTTTTCATATGATTTTCCAGATAAAGTATGAATTTCTCTTGAATCTCAATGCAACATACATTTTGTCTCTTATAAAAGATGAGATCTTTGTATTTCATGGAAACATGTATTTAGATAAGATATGGTTCTCTTTTGAAACTAAATGTGAATTTAACAAATTTAAGTACGAATCTTTAATTAGCTTTATACATTTTAAAAGTTAAAATTTATAACACCTCATTTCTATACGGATGTTTTCGACTCATATAATTCAAAGACCCTGTACATGCATATAATTACTATAAGAGGACCATTAAATACAAAAACCTTAAATAGTAATTTGGTTTTTAAAACTGAAGAAATTTAATTAGTAAATTAAAGATTGTGAATAACAAATCTTGTGCATTTATATTGTATTCCATAAAACTTTTAAAATTATATAGAATACATTATAACAAATTAAAAAATAATGAAAAACCGATGTAAGAATGTAAGTCGTTTGAAAATAATTTTATTGAAAATCATGAGTTTTTTTTTTTTTTTTTTTTTTGACACAAGAAATGAAAGAAACTCCAATGCATAACTAAGTCTCACACTCCAATTAACTTCCAATTATATAACAAAAAAATTATTTCGCATGCATTCACATTCACGCGTAGACTACCGAAAAAATTAAGGATTAAAACTTCATCTTTTTTATTTGTAACATTGAACTGGGCCTTAAAAAATCAGAAATCCTGTACGGTTGAGCCTCCAACGGATCTCATAATTCTACATTTATTATATGTGGATATGTCGTGCATAAAATATTATGTAGCATTCATTAATATATTGTAAGATATTTACACATGGGAAACAAATATTCATTTATCATAAGAATTATCAAATTAAATATTTTCTTTATGTTTACATTTTTATCAAAGTAGTCAAGTTTATATAAGGTCTATAAAATAAAATATGTAATGGTATTAAAATTGAGTGGCACGTTATTTTAGATTTTTAGTGAATGTTGGTGTTGCAATTTTAAATTATTTGAAATTTTTTTTCAAAATCATGTGATTTTAATAATTTAAAAGATTCTCTTTTTTTAAAAGATAGGAGCGGAGATATGCAATCAACTTCAATTAACACCCACTCCCTCTTCAAAATTAAATAGATATATACTCAAGAAGAACAAGCAAATTATGTCTTTAACTAATGCCAAAATCCTAAAAAAAAAAATACCAAAGTTTTTTTTGTTCATTATCGTTCTCAAATATAAGTAAGTAGAGGCGTGCAAAGCCACACTTGAACAGTGTGACATCCGCTCCCACTAAAAGTGAGAAAAAGACGATTTAGTACAGTTTTTCTTAAAAATTAAAGTCCAAACTGTTTTTTTAGTTTCTGGATTTTAGAAACCAAATCATTCAGGTTTTTTGGTTTGGAATTTGAAGTTTTATGTTTCTTAATAAAATTATAAGTTCAACAATACTAAAATTGTTTATTGCTTAAACTAAACAAAAACGAGGTTTTGTGTAAAAAAAAAACAACACAAAAACAAATGAAATCGTTGCTAAAACAAAGCATAATAAAAACTAAGAATATAAAAAAACCATGAAGTTTCTCAATAATATAACAATATATTTAAATTAATGATGTTTTAATATTTATGCTTAAAAAGGGTTAACCCAACAAACTCAATCAAGAAAACAAAACCCATTAAAATTAAACCACTAGTTTACCATTGATTCTCTAGAAAACTCAATTTCTTTTTCTGACTCTTTTCTATCTATAAAATAATAATAATAATACTATTTATAAATTATAGTAATTAAAACCAATAACTTGTAAATCATAATTAAAATTAGATTATAATTTATAATAATAAAGAAATATATTTAATTTTGTATGATTATAATTATGACAAATTATTTTGGGATTCATTCATACTTGTATCGTTGCTCACCAAACGCATCACGTAATCCTAAATCAATGACACACACAAACACACACTTGCATTTATTTTATGTGAAAGTTGACTTTTTGACTAACATAGAACATCTCACATGACATGAGTCCAAACCCAATCACTTGATTAATTAATTTAAAATATGGTGCCCATCATGTGTATATGTTTACTTTAAAAGTAATATTAAAGATGATTCTCTGTCACTTGGCCATTTTTTATATATTGTTTTGGTGTATTTTTGTTGGATAATCTTGATACCGAAGCAGAGCCGTTTCTTGTATTCTCGAGCCAAGAAATGTTTCTACAAACAAAGAAAAACCATTTGGGTCGTGGGTGTACCCCTCACTCCTAAAAATCACCATTTTGGACACTTTATTGTTACATCAGCTTTTCTATCTCCATTATTTTCATTTTGAAATTTTGAAAATACCCATCATATTAAAATTTCTATCTTTCTTAACTTTATATTGTAAAATAAAATATATTTATAATTTATAAATAAAACTTAAATATTTAATTTTATAAAACTAGAAAATAAAAATTACAAAATATTGAAAATAAAAATTGCAATATATTAAAAATAAAAGTTACGAATGCTAAAAATTGAATTACACGAAAATAAATATTAAGAAAAACTAGCAATTAATAAACTAAAATCGCAAACCCCAACGTGCCGCAATTTGTTTTTTTCTGTAGTATCGCTTCCAATATGTCACCTTTTAAATGATCATGTGGTTTTGCGAAAAACTTTAGATCTCTTTGATGTTGATGTTCATTCGTAGACGAGTGGTAATACTCTAGTTATTTTTCTTTCATTTCTTCCATTTTCTGCCGGTGTCGTTTCTTGTCTTCAACATCATCAATCTGGGAAGTTGTAAAATCATTAAACTATCTGGAAATGCCTTGCCTACTTGATGATGATTCCTGTTTTTTTCTTTTCGGCTAGGGCTGGCAAAAAAACTAGGCAATTCTATACGCACACCCCTCTCAATTGCTAATCACACACCCCCCATTCTTAATGTGAGAGAAGATTAACTTTTAATCATTGACTCTCACGTCATTAACAAAAATCATGTGAGTAAGGGGGTGTATGATTAGTAAAAATTAAGAAAAAGAGGGTGTGCATATAGCAATGCCCAAAAAACTGAACCCGACAAGGAAAAATCGAAAACCGATCTAAACGGGGCGAGTTTCCCAGAATCTGATTAAGTTAAACGGGGGATGGGGCGGGTATGGTATTGATAATAGCCGCCCCGTATACTCGATTACATAACCCGTTTAAAAATCCGAATACCCCGATTACTTTTTTAATAGCAACATGCTATTTATATTGTATATATATTATATATTAAAGATGGATATTTTTATCTATTTTATATATTATACATAAAAATTATTATTTATAGTTTAAAGAACTTATTTATTTACATATAATTTATTGAAATAATATTTTTTTTCATTATGATTTGATAGGGATACAAATTTAATTTAATATTAGTATCGTAATTTTAACATACATGGACGTTTTAAGCTTAACTTATGAACCATGTGGCTAAATTTACTATCATTGATTTATAAATGGGTTCCCCAATTCCCTGCGTACCCGATGCGGATCCCTGTTTAATACCCGCGGTTTTTTAAACGGGGACGGGATTTCCATTCCCCGACCCGAATCCGCCCCGTTGCTATCCCTATTTTCGGTGTGGTGGTTCCGACTCTTCATCGTCCTCATCTTCTGGAGTACCTAAGAATGTGACATTCGACGATGGTGTTCCGACATTAACTGACCCCGATGATGTTTTTGATTTTTTACGTCGGGGTTGGGAAAACTCGTTCATGTCTGGTATGTTGTCCCAATTTGGATGTTGGTAAAGCACATTCCATGCCGAGTCGTGTGGAAACGCCCTATTTTTGTTGGTTTTCTTGAATTGTTCCTGTTTATTCTTCAAAAATGTCATATTCGCTCTTACCCGATTGTCGGTTGTTCCAATTGTTGTTGAACAAACCGTTGAATGTTTTGCATTTTTCGTTCATATCTTTCCATTTTGAGTTGAGTTGATGAACGGTGTGGCGCGTTCCAGGTAATTGACTTCCAAAATTATCCAAACATTACGCCCAAAATATGTCACGTTTTTTAGCGTTTCCGATTGTTGGATACTCGAAAGTATCAATGTATGCTTCAACTAATGTTTTTTCTTCTAAAGAAGTCAACTTCGTTAGTTTTTTCCGGACCTCTTTTTAAAACCGGTAATGGTGCCGGTTCATCGTCGTCAGAATCTTGTTGGGTTTCGGAATTGGCTTCAGAGTCGTCGTCAGTTTCAGATTGTCGTCCACGGTAAGCACCTAGAAATGGGTCAAAATCGTTATTTAAAAAGTTCGACGAGAATGATTGGAGTAATGGTTGTTGTGGATATTGTGGTACGTATGGATTTTGTTGTGAAGATTGGGGAACATATGGAATTTGTTGTGGAGATTATGGTAAGAATAGAATTTGTTGTGAAGATTGTGGGTTTTGTGGAACGGATGAAAATGGCTGTTGAAACGAATGATGAAAATATGGGACGTACAAAATTGTTGAGGAAAATTCGGTTGAATATTTTGTTGAGGTGGACGAAATGGTGAATTGGTCGAAGATCGGCATTACCGCGTCGACAGCTCGAGACAGGTTGTTTTCCGGTATGGCGGTATTCCGATTCATTTTTTGTAAATAAAAATGGAATGTGTTTGGTTTTGTGTGAATTGGAAAGATGATTTGGAGAGAATTTAGATGAGAGAAAGATGGGATGATTTTGGCGTGAATTGGTTTGGTGTGAAATGTGTAACATCCCAAATTTCTGAATTATATGTAATGAAACAATTATAAATTAATCTATGTGTTTTGATGATTTGATATCCCAATCAAAAGTAGAATCAGACTTAATGTTAAAATAATAAATGATGATGGATCATCGTGGTTGTTTTAGCCAAAATTCAAGGAAAGAGATATTTAAAAGTTGAATGTCGAATGGTGTTAAAATAATAATGAGGGATCATTGATGTTGTTAGAGCGAAAATTAAAGAAAAAAGATATTTAAAAGATGAACGATTTTCAAATAATGAATGACGAGGGATCAACATTGCTGTTAGAGCGAAAATTCAAGGAAAAAAGATATTCAAAAGATGAACGTTGAACGATGTTCAAAAAATGAATGATGAAGATCATCATTGTTGTTAGAGCGAAAATTCAAGGAAAATGATATTTAAAAGATGAACACCGAACGATCTTCAAATAATATAAGATGATGAGGGATCATCATTGTTGTTTGAGCAAAAATTCAAGGAAATGAATATTTAAAAGATGGACGCAGAGTGGTGTTCCAAATGATAAATAATTAAGGGTGAAATGTTATAATAAGAAAATAAAAGTTGAAGGGAGTATCTTGTAAATCTAGTAAACCTAAAATAATAAAAGTCGAGTGTGTGACGTTCACACTTCATCTTAACAAGATTCAAGATTACACTCTCTAAACCCACGACATTCATACACCCCACAAAATTAAGAACACCAAATCGTTGGAATCAAATGCTAAAAATCTGGATTTGAGTTGCTAGGAAGGAACTACAACTATTGCTAACATCGATTTGAGGTAAGAATTACTCAACTTCATGTATTTAAGGCTTTTGGGTTCGGTTTTTGTAGAAACCAAATAATAGATCATTGTTGAAGATGTTAATGCATGTTGTAATTATAAGTTGAAATGTTTAAATCGAGTTCTTGGCAACTATATACCAAGTCTCAGCTTCTAATTCAATTCCAAAGTATGATTGTGACTACTAACTAGGTGTTTTAGTGTGTGTTCAACGAACTGTTGAGAACACGGCTTAATTGATCTGATTTTAGTGCCTTAAAATGTTAAATAGATGTTAATAAAATGTTAAAAAAGGTATATTGGACCTTGTACCGATAGACTTCAATCACAAGATTGATACAAAAATAAATGAATGAAATTTGGGAACTTAAGAAACTGCTAAGTATGAATTTCGGGCCTGATGAACAAAACACACGAATCATGTCATACACGAAGTTCGGATCAGTGAAACTTCGGGTGATAATTGAAGTGAAAACTTTCTAAGTTTAGTTAAGAAACTGAAACTTGGTTCATATGTAAACGGAACTTCGGGTCCCGTTGGACACCGAACTTCGGGTGACCTGTCAAGAAAATTATAAAGCTGAGAAACTAAGGATGGAACTATGGGCCATTCGAAGTTTGGGTCCAAGCGAACTTCGGGTCACTCAGTAAGAAATTAAAAGTAAAGTTTTATGAAACATTTTGAAAGGTACAAATACTGATATACATGTATACACTGATATAACAGGACTTTAGTGGTGTATTTGGGCACACTTTGAAATAAAATTAAGCGGTGAAAGTCTGATTTCTGAAAAGAAAGCTAAATACTGATTGTGTAAGACCTTGTGATAATCTTTCTGGACATCCTTGATAAGTTAAACCACTGTGAGTGATAGATTACTATTCAAGCATTTATTGTCATTGCATTCACATATTTATTGACATGTTCTTGTTGCTCATAAAATATCATATAGTATTTTGATATGATTTATTGATTTTGATGCACTCTTGTACTTGACATGTTATAAACATGAAGCATGCGTTCATTTGAAAATGCATTATTTAGTACATGCTTCGGCATGATGATAGACTCATAATCTGGTGTGACCTAGGCTGAGGTTGACAGCAGACACTGTCGGGGACTTATCATCCCATATACTCATGCCGGCGAGGTTACACATCCCGATCGATATTTCAACTGCCAGGAGACATATGTCTCAAAATCCATGATTCCCATCATGTTGAAAACTTGTCATCTGTGCCCTCCGCACGAAGGAGGAAACATTGCTCGTATTCACATTTGGTTTGCATGACATATCTGTTGAATGTGTAATTAGTTAACTCACTAAGCTTATAGTTTACCGTTGAAATTTAAATGTTTTCAGGCAAAGATAAAAGCGTAGCAGGGCCTTCTACTTAGGCTATACATCCAGTCTACAGGTGATTCCTAGAAGCTTGTTTGGTAAATACGAGGATAATGTAGTTTTGGGATTGGGTACTAGAGATGTTGTAATGAATAATTATGTTGTAATAGATAGATCATGTCCTTGTAGACTTATAAATATTTTATGCTTTAGTGATGATGTAAATACAATATGTTCTATACTTGGAACATTAATTATAATATTAAATCGGGTTTGTTGATCCTGGAGTTTATATTATGTTTAAAAGGGAGAATAATTCAAAATGCTTGTATTTATAAGCAGAAGAGGGAATATATATAGGGTTGAGATCCATGGAGTATCATATTAGATTGGGGAACCGAAGTACCATGTTAAATGAACATGTTCATTACGATAAAATGTTAAATTTAATGCAAAAGTGTAATATTCATATGTTCAAAATTGCATTATGATTAACTAGTTCACATCATTTTTATATTCATTACTTCAAAAACGTTTAAACGTTCAATTTCATGCAAAAGTACAATATGCACATGTTCATACGTATCACACCTTTGAACATGTGCATATTGCTATTTTGCATAAAATAGAACATTTTATCATAATAAACATGTAAATGACTTGAACTAGTCAATAATAATGTACATTTGAACATGTGTATATTGCAATTTTGAATGAAATTAAACATTATATCATATTGAACATGTTCATATAATATGGTACTCCGGTACCCCATTTTAATATGGTACCCCACTGATCTTGAATATATATATATATATATATATATATATATATATATATATATATATATATATATATATATATATATATATATATATATATATAGGATTGGGTTCACATGAGAACCCCTGTATTTCGTGAGAACGTGAGAATCACTCTAAAATTTGTGCATGTACTGTATATAATTGTGCATTTAATACTACAATTAAATGTTTTCGATAAATTTATGCATTTCATGTAAAAAATTACGCATCTCATGCTATAATTTATCCATTTTATGTACGAATTGTGCATTTAAGAAAATTTGTGCATTTGATGTTCAAATTTGTGCATTTAGTTTATAATTTAATGAATGTAAGTTTTGAATGTAATTTTAGTGTTAGATTATGATATTTATTAATATTTAAGACTAATAATGATTTTAAGTAGAACTTTTAATTTTAAAATTTGTGCATTTGAAGTACAAATTTGTGCATTTTGGGGTGGTTCTCACGTTCTCATGGTAACAAGGGTTCTTACCGGAACCCAACCCTATATATATATATATAGTCAGGTTCTATGCGACACCATATGCATCGGGAACCAAAAAAAGAACCAACCACAACCCTTGGATTAAATGATCATTGATGCATCCGCGATGCACATAATTGTTATGCATAGGGGTATTTTGGGAAAAATAATATATCTAATCAAATAAAATTTAATTTTTACATTAATTGAATATTCCATCAAATAACCAAACAATAAATACTAAATTAAATTAATTGATACACTTCCAAAATTACAAAATCTAAACAAATTCAAAAAATATGATTTGATCTGGATGCATCTAATGTTAATCTTTCAATTCATGATGCATCTCGGATGATTTCATCCTCATCTTCGGCCATATTCATCATCTTCTTCGTCCCACCATCATGCATCATCAAAATAGTGATGCAAATTCATCAGATTTATCTTTAACATGATGCATCTTCGTCGAATTCATCAAAAATCATGATGCATCTTCATCGAAATTCATCTAAAAACATGATTCATCTTTGGCCATATTTGATGTCAATGCATCTAATGTTCATCCTTCAATTTGTGATGCATCTCGAATCATCATTCTCAATTTCGGTCATATTCATCATCTTCTTTGTCTCACCATCATGCATCATCAAAATGTGATGCATCTTCATCGAATTCATATTCAAAACACGATGCATCGGATTCATCTTCCATAAATATCGTTAAAACACCATGCATCATCATCTTTCTTTGGTCATAAATTTATTGTAATCTTCGTTCATCATCATGCATCATGTTCGTTATCAACGTGTTCATAATCATGGTCGGATGCATCGTGTTCATCTTCAACGTATTCATCTTCATCTTTAATGGGTTTATGTTAGATTCATCATTCATATCTAATTCATCTTCGTTAAACAAAAGCACGATGGTGGTGGTTGTCGTGGCGGTAATGGTGCATTGTCGTGGTGGTAGTGATGGATTGCCAATGTAATGGAGGTTGTGGTGGTGGTTTCTCGGGGTGATGGTAATGGTGGTAGGTTGCTGCAATGGGGATGATAATGGTGGAGGTGGGTTGCCACAAGAGGGGTGGTGGTGATGCGATGGTGGTGGTGGTTGTGCGGTCATTGATGTAGAGGGGGAGAGAGATGGAGAAAGGGGTGGCCATTGATGGAGAGGGGGAGAGAGAGAAAGAGAGAGGTGAGAGAGAGGGAAAGATGGAATAAATAGGAAATAAATTAATTTTTAGATTTAACTTCCTAATATAGTTTTATTCTATTTTTAATAATTAATTAATTTTAATACAATAAGCATTCCAATTATGCCCCTAGTGCACCCTTAGTAATTTATTATGCATTTTTGGTTCTCAGTGATTCTCAATGCATTGTGGTGCCCGATAGAACCTCTATATATATATATATATATATATATATATATATATATATATATATATATATATATATAGGAAAGAGTTCTGAGAACCATAAATATTGTGAGAACTTAAAAACCTTTTATAACCTATGGATTAATATAATCAATGGTTGATATATTGAATGTCAATTTTGTAATTATTTAAGACTTTGATAGTGGAGAATCTTAAAAATGTGTGAAAAGAATATTTTTGGAAGAAAAAAATCTGCTTTTCTCTTTCTCTCTCTCTCTCTTACTTTTTTTCATTTTCATTTTATTTTTCTTTCATAAGAATTGATTCTTATAGTAAAAAAAAACGTTTTTGATAAAAAAACTATTTTTTTCTATATAGAAACTTATTTAGTTGCTAAAAATTTAACGTATTTTATATAGAAATATTATGTGTCTATATAGTTAGTTTATATAAAATATTTTTTTTTCTATATAGAATATGTTAACGAACATATTCTATGTACAATCTACGTAGAATGTCATGCAATCTACGTAGAATGTCATGCAATCTACGTAGAATGACATGCAATCTACGTAGAATAACATGCAATATACGTAGAATGTCGTGTTGATTGTCAAGTATCATATATTCTAGGTAGATTACATTATAAAATATATCAAAAACACATTGTAACAAAAAAAGAAGATTTCATTTAGATATTTTATCAAACACTTGGTATGCAACTGATATAAAATATACCAAAAAGACATTGAATAGTAATGTTAATCTACATAAAAAGATATAGAAATGTATAAAAAACATAAAAATACATAAAATATATAAGAAACATAAGTTCTACATAGATTATGTGTGATTTTTTACAAGTAGTCTTGTACTATATTCTATGTAGATTATCAGGTAATCTACGTAGATTATCATGTAATCTACGTAGATTATCATTTAAAACATCTAATAACTATTACATTCATTATAAATCTAATATCTTACAAATAATCTTCATTATAAGATATGGAAAATGAATCTGTCATATTCTATGCAGAGTATCGACGGACATATTCTATGTACAATTTACGTAAAATGTCATGCAATATACGTAGAATGGTATGCAATCTACGTAGAATGTCGTGTAGAATGTCAATTATCATATATTCTACATAGATTACATGATAAAATATATCAAAAACACATTGAAAAAAAAAAAGAAGATTTCAAATTAAACATTTTATCAAACACTTGATATGCAACTAATATAAAACATACCAAAAAGACATTGAATAGTAATGCTAATCTACATAAAAAGATATAGAAATGTATAAAAAAACATAAAAATATATGAAATATATAAGAAACATAACATTCTACATAGCTTATGTGTGATTTATACAAGTAGTCTTGTATTATATTCTATGTAGATTATCAGGTAAAACATCTAATAACTATTACATTCATATATCTAATATTTTACAAATAATTTTTATTATAAAATATGAAAAATGAATCTGTCATATTCTATTTAGAGTATCGACGAACATATTCTATGTACAATCTACGTAAAATGTCATGCAATCTACGTAGAATGTCATGCAATCTACGTAGAATGTCATGCAATCTACGTAGAATGACATGCAATCTACGTAGAATGGAATGCAATCTACATAGAATGTCATGCAATGTACGTAGAATGTCAAGTATCATATATTCTACGTAGATTTCATACACGATAAAATATACAAAAAACATGTTGAAACAAAAAAAAAAAGATTCCATTTAAACATTTTATCAAACACTTGGTATGCAACTGATATAAAATATACCAAAGACACATTGAATAGTAATGTTAATCTACATAAAAATATATAGAAATGTATAAGAAACATAAGAATATATGAAATATATAAGAAACATAACATTCTACATAGATTATGTGTGATTTTTTACAAGTAGTCTTGTATTATATTCTATGTAGATTATCATGCAATCTACGTAGATTATCATGTAAAACATCTAATAACTATTACATTCATTATAAATTTAATATCTTACAAATAATCTTCATTATAAAACATTGAAATTGAATATGTCATATTTTATGTAGAGTATCGACGAACATATTCTATGTACAATCTACGTAGAATGTCATGCAATCTACCTAGAATGACATGCAATCTACGTAGAATGTCGTGTAAAATGTCAAATATCATATATTATATGTAGGTTACATGATAAGATATATCAAAAACAAATTGAAACAAAAAAGAAGATTTCATTTAGACATTTTATCAAACACTTGTTATGCAACTGATATAAAATATACCAAAAAGACATTGAATAGTAATGTTAATCTACATGAAAAGATATAGAAATGTATAAAAAAAACTTAAAAATATATAAAATATATAAGAAACATAACATTTGACATAGATTATGTATGATTTTTTACAAGTAGTCTAGTATTATATTCTACGTATATTATCATGTAATCTACGTAGATTATCATGTAATCCACGTAGATTATCATGTAAAACATCTAATAATTATTACATTCATTATAAATCTAATATCTTACAAATAATCTTCATTATAAAACACGAAAAATGAATCTGACATATTCTATGTAGAGTATCGACGAACATATTCTATGTACGATCTGCGTAGTTTGTCATGCAATCTACGTAGAATGACATGCAATCTTCGTAGAATGACATGCAATCTACGTAGAATATCATGAAATCTACGTAGAATGTCGTGTAGAATGTCAAGTATCATATATTAATACGTAGATTACATGATAAAATATACCAAAACACATTGAAACAAAAAAAGAAGATTTCATTTAGAAATTTTATCAAACACTTGATATGCAAGTGACATAAAATATACAAAAGAACGCACTGAATAGTAATGTTAATCTACATAAAAAGATATAGAAATGTATAATAAATATAAAAAAATATGAAATATATAAGAAAGTTAACATTCTACATAGATTATAAATAGTAATGTTAATCTACATAAAAAGATATAGAATTATATAACATTCTATATAGACACATAATATTTCTATATAAAATACGTTAATTTTTTAGCAATTAAATAATTTTCTATATATAAAAAAGATATTTGTTTTATAAAAAACGTTTTTTTTTACTATTAGAATCAATTTTCATAAAAGAAAGAGAAAATGAAAATGAAAAAAAAAAGTAAGAGAGGGAACGTGAAAAAGAGATGCATACAATAAAAGGGTGGAGAAAGAAGAATAATATTTTTTTATTCCAAAAATACCATTTTGATCCAAGGGCTCTAAAAGGTTCCTAAGTAATTACCATCTTTTTTAAGAACCTCTCCTTTCATATATATATATATATATATATATATATATATATATATATATATATATATATATATATATATATATAACGACTATAATGTCGTTTGAAAGAAAAAAATATAAAATTTGGCAGAGGCAGGGGCCGTTGGGGGGGGGGGGGGGGGGGAGCCGCTCACTGAAGCTGACGAGGGCGGGGTGGTGTTCCCGCGCGAGGGGGGGGGGGGGGGACAGGGCTGGCGGGGAGCCCACTTGGCAAGTCGGGGAACCGGCGAGGTGAGTACACCCTCTGCTTTTAAAAAAACACCTAGGACTTACGTCTTAAAACCATTTTCATTAATCAAGTCAAAATATGACCAGAGTGTAAATGTGTAATACATATCATATAATGTGTTGTTTGTCAAGAAAGTATACTAGGTTGAAGATATAATTGCAGAGAGAAGATAATGAATATAATTTAGGTTATTTTTGCTGCTAAACTAAAAATATCAGATGACTATGCCTTTAGAAATTGTTACCGCATATTCTTGGACTTTTAGATCAACTTCTTTTCATATATGTTGATCAAAAATTATTTTTACACTTCTAGTAAAATTTTTATTTTTTAATTTTCAACTTTATGAGAAGTGTAAACTGATATATAAGTTTTACATTTCAAAAAAGAATAAGAAATAACGTTAAATTTTGCACTTAAGGTTAACAAACATTTGTTATCAAGATTTATCAACTTTAACTATTAATCTTTATAAACATAAACAAATTAAGTGTTCTTACACTTCTCACAAAATTTAAAAATTCTCATCAAAATACATGTCAAGTACACTACAATTGTGATGCAAATCAATAATCAAATGGCCAAAACACGAATTTGAAAAACACTCACAAAGAGAAATCCCAATAGGATTCCTAATTTAATTATAAACTCAAAACCATCATACTCTATTACAAAAGAAAGTCAATTATTTACAGTAGAAGTAGAATCAATCGAATTAAAGATTAGACCTAACTTTCCTATGTTCAAAGACTACTTGATTGGAAGTATAATTTGCTAATCAAAATAATAATTACTAAATAAATGGAAAAAAATCAAACACTTATTTGACTAAAACTTAAAAAATAAGAAAACGTAAATTGGCGATTAATTATGAATTATGATATCATCCGATCCCTGCATCGAATTGTCTACACAAGCATGTTTGAAACTTACCATTTTCAAAGTCGATTATTAGAGCAAGTGCAGTTAATTAAGAAAAATAATAGTATTTGATATTATTACTATTAAGAGAGTTATTATTCGTTTAATTATGGGAAAATGACATCAAATAGCTCTGAACTTTCGACTTTGTACACATTTATGTAGTGAACTTTTTGTTGTGCACATTTGGTAGTCAAAGTTTCAAAATTGTTCCAATTTGATAGTTGACATACCTGTTAACCGGTTGCTTCCGGTTTTGATGCCTATGTAGACAATTTTTTAATGACGTGGATACCTGTTTTTATATTATACCCGGTTTTATCTATATGGCAACCCGTTTTTTTAAAATCACCCGGTTATAAACCCGGTTCATTTTTCATACGATCGATCCAACATGTAAGAACCGGCTTTATAACCGGGTAATAAAACCGGATGATTTTAAAAAACGAGTTGCCACATAGATAAAACCGGTTATAATATAAAAACGGGAAGCCACGTCATTAAAAATTTGTCTATGTAGGCATCGAAACCGGAAGCAACCGGTTAACAGGTACACCAACTACCAAATTGAAACAATTTTGAAACTTTGACTACCAAATGTGCACAAAAAAAGTTCACTACATAAATGTGTACAAAGTCGAAAGTTCAGAGCTATTTGATGCCATTTTCCCTTTAATTATTGATAAACACAACATATGAATGATTGTAATATAGGATATTATGAACGGTGTTAGATTATAATGTAATGATAGTTAAAGTAATTATCCATTTATGATTAATTATTATGATAATATTATGGGATAATTACTAAAATAGCCACATATCACACTTTTTTATCACTTTTTAGCCATTAAAATTTCATTTTACCAAAATAGTCACACTTTACGATACCATATTTACGTGATATGTACTTTTTATTCATATTTTAATGCATTATGTTACAAAATGTGTTTTGTAACGTAAATGTTTGTACTTTACGTGACCACTTTTAATCATTACATTTTTATGGGGAATGACCATATTTTTAAAAGTGGTCACGTAAAGTACAAACATTTACGTTACCAAACACCTTTTGTAACATAATGTATTAAAATATGAATAAAAAGTACATATCACGTAAATGGTGGCTATCACGTAAATGTGGTAACGTAAAGTGTGGCTATTTTTGTAAAATGAAAATTTAATGGCTAAAAAGTGATAAAGGGTGTGATATATGACTATTTTAGTAATTAACCCGGCCTCTATTATCTATTGATTAGTTACCATAATATGATAATTAGATAATGGCATTTAGTTTGAATATGAAATTTTTCATAGACCTTTATGCAGAATGTTATATTAAAACAAAAGATATGTGAAAATAATCTTTAAGTTTATTTTTAAAAATTTGAATGCATGACAGTTTAATTTAAACCTAAAATTTTAAAGACTATAAAACAATAGTTTGTGAGAAAAAAAATAGTATTCAATGAAACTTTACTTTTTCCAAAAAAAAAAAGTTAATGATAAATAAATATATTATTTTGTATATGTTTAGAAAAATTAATATTTGTATGTTTTATTTTTATTCATGTAAATTATATATATATTATATATTAAATCCGCATAATACGCTAGTACATAAATTAGTTATCTATTAATTAGTTATCATAATATGATAATTAGATATTGACATTTAGTTTAAATATGAAATATTCCATAGATGATATAAAAAATACTTGACTAAAATAGGGGAGTTACAGTTTAGAAAACCCTAATCACAATTTGATGGAATCCGCCTCTCCTAAAACCGAACACTTTCTTTTGGCTCTCTCGTTAATCTCTCTCGATTTAGAATCCTTAAAGTTACAAAGCGTTAAACTAGTTACTCGTTTGATTATGTCATCACAGTTGGATATCGAAAGCATTCCAGTTGTGTGTTCTTGAGATCATCAAAGAGGTAGATTACTTTGAATGTTCATAATCATAATTTGCTATTAACTAGCGGATCCTGTAAGGTTTGTTAAATATTTTAAAGTTTTCGTTGAACGGTTTTTGATTAAAAACCATAATAAACCCAACAAACGTAATTGGTATTAGAAATTTTGGTTTACGATTCATTACTTCTTTAATCGAGTGTCATTAACTCGTCAAAAATAAAACACCATGAGTCTTAACTCGGTATATAGGATAAGTGTGATCGTATCCATGGAGAGCACGTGTAACATCCGTCATATTAGGTACCCATTTATATTATCAAAATTTTCTAAATAAGTTTTTAAATAGTTATCAGCTTATTAAATGAATAACAAGGGAAATGAAGTATAATTAATAAGTGTGCATTAGAGACTTGTACCCTACAAGCTATTAGTAGTAATTGCTTTCAATAATTTAGAATGGGAAAAGGATTTAAGATCTTCTTTCTCTTCCCACGATTTTGGAACCATTTCTTCTGCATACAAGGAGAGCTTCATCACAAATTGAATCTTTGAAGTCAAAAGAGATCCACTGTGGTAAGTAACCATTACTTCATCTTCTTCATTAGTATCTTATCTTCATCATCTTAAATTATTCATCAAAGGAAGAACTAGGTTTTTGACAACCCAAGAAAAGAGTAAACTTGAACATTAAATAAGAATCATTCAAGTATATGTTATTTACAACTCTTGTAAGTGTATTGAAGGATTCCATTGTGATGTTGATAATGAAACTGGTATAAACCCAAATGGGTTAATGGTGATTAAACCTAGACTTGTTGGAAATCAAATGATGGTATCAAAGATGTTTTAGGAAGTATTAAAGTGTTTATATAGTGTATTTGAAGTCTATGTAAAAGGTTTTAAGTTGTACAAGTTGCAAAATTGAGTTTTGGGCAAAATTGGGGATGTGCAGTTAAGAAAAGCGACCAAACCAGGGCTGAGGGACAGTGGTCACGCCGTGACCCCCCTTTAGTCATGGCGTGACCAACATTCTGTTATGGAAAACTCATTTTGAGCGTTGGTCGGTTTGGCTTGGGTCTTATACGTGTTTTGCATTTCTAAATTAAAGGTTTAGAGTATTGTAAAGTCAAAATAGGATTAGGGAACTTATAAGTATTTCAAATGATGTATGAAACTTCCTTGAAGGAACCAAAAATGTGCATATATGCAACTTAAGTGTTGTAAGGTATTGCTTAGGCCTTAGAATTACCAATCACAAACTAAAACATGAAAATTGATCACTTTAGACTTTAAACAATGGTTAAGGGATATTCTAATTCTAATAATGAACTTTGAACCATATTTATAAGTTCATTAAAGTGGATGTAAGCTTAGTTTAAGAGTTGTTCTTGGGTTTTAACATGCTTGGTGATCACGTGTTGTGTCTAGGTGTTATAAGCGCATAAAACTCTGATTTGTTTTGGGAAATTGTATTTTGGAATCTGATGAATTGGAAATATATTTTGTAGTTATTTTTGAATCCGGAAATACAGGTTGGATTATTGATATTACGAATATGAAACACTCATTTCAACATAATATAATAATAATGGGGTTGCAGTAAATTAATTATAATTAACATAGTTTTCAAAGAAAATTGGGCATGACCCGTTCGCACGGAGTCAATATCCCTGTTTGGTTATAAACCATGATTTGGAATGTAAAGTAATTTACAAGATAATTCTAAATAGTTACAACAACTATCATCCATCAAAGACATTAGGAGTCTATGTGTACACATCTAATTGTGTTGGTAGACAGACTACCCGAAAATATCACAATATTAAATTTACTTTTACCGAATGTCAAGACTTCAATTGTGGTCCGTTTAAACTCTAGGACCAGGGTCAACAATCACCTTGCCTTTACTAATCCACCTGAGGTATATAAAAGTGAGGGGTTAGCAAATAAATTTTGCTAAGTGAGTTACTAGATCGATATGGAGTGCAAAACATACAACATGTATAAATGTTAAAATGATTATGAAATGACAAGTGCAATATCTTTTTAATAAAATAATGTGGGCATAGCCCATTAATTTTCATAGGTTGCGGTACATGACCCGCTAACCCGCCGTTGCCAACAGCTATGGATCAATGTCCAACTGCGCAACTCCAACCGCGCCCGAAGTCCGGCCACCTACCCACGAGCTCATGTGGTGTAGGAATTTATACGCACAAACACAAAGTAAGGCGCTTGATAATAATAATGATAACCTGGATATCTGGTGAGGCCAAGGATAAATGAGCATAGCTCACAAAGGGGTTAATCAAGAGTAATCATATGAACATGAAATGAATAATCATCATGTGTAGCATAAAAGCCATGATATGTATGAAGAAGGAATCAAAGCATAATCAAGATGCTGGCGTGTATAATGGGGTATCAAATAAGGTATGCTGGTCATAGGCCATGATCAAGTAATGAACCGCCAATAAGGCAGTATAATAAAATCAGTGCAATGCATCATATAAGAGGATGATGCCAAATAGATATGCACAATGCCTTTAATAAAATAAACATGTAATTATGTATGCAACACACACATCAATGCTAGAACTCACAGTACAATAGGCTATAATAGCCTTTAATGCTCAAAACGGCCGACAAGTCACTTAATGCCTCGAACTGATAACCGACACTTCTTCTAGCTCCAAGCCTATTAAATAATGATGTTCAAAGTATTCAATAGCTTATAATAGTATATCGTAAGATTTGGAAGTTAATTGAAGTGTTTAAACGTTTTCGGTTTAAGTGTCCGAATTTATCGACACTGATACGAGTTATTGAGTTTTATAGACTTTTGGTCGATGTTAAACGTTAATTTAAGTGTTATAAGATTATAAAACGATCTCATCATGTTATAGTATCATTATAGGGCTTAAAATAAGCGTTTCGGGTGAACCGGGTTCGACTCATACTACTTTCGTATTTTGACCATAACTTTTTCATACGAACTCGGATTTAGGTGATTCAAAAGTCCAGACGAAGAGGACACATAGGGCTACAATTTTTATTTTGTAAAAAGTGGCCCATCTGGTGTTAAACTCGGCGAGTATGGAGAGGAACTCGGCGAGCTCCCTTGCCCTGCCGCCCAAAACGTCTCTTTTGACGTCCTGATTGCATCCATCTCGTTCCAAACTCGATTTCAACATGTAAAAACACCCTGAAACTTCATTTTATGCTATATTTGAAGTATATAAACATATATAAACATGGTTTAACATTCATAGCACAAGAATTCAATCACTTTAATCATAAATTCTTTGATGAACTCACAATCACTAAAACCAAGTTTCCATTGGTTTCTTGTGCTATACCTCCAGAATTTTAATCAAATGAATAGCTATTAGTTAACATCCATAAACATTACTATTTAGTTCCTACATGATTTTATAATTTGGAATAACCCCATGGGGGAATGAGGGAGGAAATGAAACTCTTCTACATACACCTTTAAAATCAAAAGGTAATGGTTACCTTGAGTTTAGTTTGTAGGCTCATGTACTGATTTTGGAACTTCATAGCCAATACTTGCAGAAACCTCCAGCCCTAAGGAGCTTTGTATGTGTGTGTATGAGAGGTGCAGAGGGTTTCAAGAAGAGAAATGAGAAAGAGGGAGAAGCTTCACGATGTGGGGGAGGATTTAAGCCTTCAATTCACCAAAAATTCAACTAACCCCCTTCATGCTTCATTAATTTGTTTTTCGGCCACAATATCCTCCTTTCTTTTCATTTTGTTTTATCTTCCATACTTTGTTATGTGTATTAAGCACTTGTACATAAGCTTTATGGGTTTGCACATAATGATATGGGTTGCCAATTTACAAGACTTTTAATGTATCGTACAAGTAGTTAAAACTTGTGACCAAGAGTGTAATTTTAATCATAATTAAACATAAGGGGAAACTCATTCGGAAATTTGATGGATTGAGTTGGCACCATATTATAAGGGCATTATAAAAATTTATGAGTTAAACCAACTCAAATATATGTAAGTCTCATTTATTTATTTATAGTTTTGTAAAGTAACATTAATATACATATATTCTCTTAGATGATGAAATTTCAATCTTTTCATATCAATTAACATAAGTGAATCACTCAATTATTAGTTGAGTGTATAATTAGTGATTTCATTATTATACTAAATTTTGAGGATGTTACAGAATAGGTCATGCCGAATTTTCGATAGAAATATTAAGAATTAATATTATTATCGGTAATTAGAGTTATGGTGTTACAACATGTGATTATCAATTTTGTTTCACAACTAGTGTAGGAATTAAAGTTATTTTTAATTAAGCAAACTTTAACTAAGAGAACAACTAGATACTAAAGCTTTATAATTAAAGGTGTAGACTTTATAAATAAATAAAAACTAGAAAACAAAGAATATAATACAAACCTAGTAAAAATGTCAATGACTTCGGGTTTAGGGTTCGAATGCATGAATGTAACAATCAAACCTAGGTATACCGATATTTAATCATTTACAAAATCAATTAGGTTACTTTATAACCTAAATACATAGACATAGCCATGACATTCAATTTAATCAAAATCGTATTTTTTTGCACGAATCATGTTGCGTTAACCGTCCGTCTGAACTCCTAAACCAGGATGAGGTCGACACGAGAGGTAACTTGGCTATGATGCGTCTTACGATAAAGCAATGATGAAAAAGAAGGAAACAATCAGAATTGTACTATTAAATATGAAGAACTTGAAATGAATGCATTGTTTGTTATAAAGTTGTAGGTCCCGAAAGGTTCCCAAAGTATATAGTAATAAACTGTAGAGGGGGGGTGAATACAGTATTTAAAATCTACACACTCTTTTTCTCAATGTTTGTATGTATTATCAACAAATGTTAATTACAAACAAGCTTGACTGCGGAATTGTTCAAGCTGAGATGACAGAATACAACAGTATGGTTTCTAGTCTAAGACACACTCAAACTAGATTACAATGAACACACTCACTAAGATGCACTCACTGTATTTTACAAGACTTTAAGGAACAGCTTAAGTAAACAGCTTAGACACACAGAAGCTTGTTTACAGAAGACTATGCTTGTATGAATATCACACTTGCACGTTCACTCTTGGTTTAAGCACTTAGCTTTCTTCACATTCTTTCTGACCTTAGAAGCTTCCTTTTATACTCACACAGAGGATCTAAGAGAAACATCTTCATTGGACAGAACGAAAAAGTAGAAGTCTTGTTTGAAAAGACAATAGAGCTTTTCTGCACTTTTCTGAAAAGCAGACGTGCAAATCTTTTGTCTTTTTACTTTCTACTGTTGCATTGCCTTTAACCATTTTAGGAATGTCAACTTTGCGTTTTTCTTCCTTGTAAAGGCCTATTTTGATATAAGAAAAAGGTCTGTCACCCTTTTTCAAATATCCGTTTGTCTTCATGTGACAGAACAGCTTGGGCAGGCTGAGCGGTTCTGCTTTCCACTTTGTCTTCGACTTGTAAACTGATCTTGTAGTCAAAAACAATACATGATGACTTGGAAACTAATTCCATAAGGTGTTTAGCCTGTTCACAAAGAACAGGTTCTGTTCACAAAGAACAGAACACCTTAAAAATGCCCAAGCTGCTCAACAGTGTAGAGCAGCGTAGACAGTTTATGTCCAGCCTGATCAGCAGACTGATCAGCTTGGACAAACTGTCTTGGTTGCAACACATGCAACGATCAGAACAGCTTTAGACTGATATTGCAAATCATTTTCAGGTTTCAATAAGGCATAAAACAGGCCTTAAATTCAACCTTCAAATGCATCAACAGGTTTGATTATAAAATCTCCCCCTCAGATGTAGAGCAGGTTTGACTGAGGCCTTTTTGTGCCTAACAATCTCCCCCTATTTGCAATAACCAGATCAAGCTGGTCCTGTCAAAAATCACTATATATTTTTACAGTACATTTGCTGAAATAAAATTACAACATTATAGTAAAGTAAAAGATCAGTTTATATATACACTGATTCTTGACTAACCTAGAACAACATATGTTCTTACAAAAATACAACTAATGTACTAATGTATTTTACAACTAATGTAAAAATAAAAAATTACAACTAATGTAATTGTGTACAACTAATGTACAGAATGTACAACTAATGTACAAGATTTGGACTGTTTGAGACGGGAGCAGATAATGGCAAGCCTGTCCAACTGATGGACAGCTTCCATTCTTCACCTACCCAGATGGCAGGAGGACTTCATTCGACAGGGGGTGGCATCCCTTCTTTGAATCTTTTTAAAAATTCTTCCCTTGTTTCTTCATGTTCTTCAAGTTCAGCTGTAAGAAACATAAAGTTAGAACTTTGGAGCTCACCTCTGTCATAAAATCCTTTCAGCTCTTCCCAGACAGCTGCTCTCCATTGGCTGGACTGACTGAAGGAGGTGGCAATTCTGAAGGCTGCAAGCTGCTTAAGACCAACTTTGTGTAGGTCAGAAGCTCTTTGAAAACATTTCTTCTGAGATAAGGGATCCACAAAAAATGCCCCTAACTCAGGCTCTTCAATCACTTTGCCATCTTCAAATTCAACTCCTTCAGGCAGGCTGTGGTCAACTCCTTTAATTTCCACAGCATAATCTCCTTGTTCAATCATCATAAGGAGTTCTTCCAGCTCTGAATCTCTCTTTTTCCTTCTGGCCTTGATTTTAGGGGATGTCACAGAGACACCCTCTTTGACTTCTTTAGGGATCAGGCCCAACTCACTCACTCTCTCCATCAGCTTCTTTATGTATGCCCTGATAGTCTTAGCCGTTTCTGACTTAGACTGGCTCAGGGCAACTGCCAGTTCCACCCATTCCCTGTAACCCATTTGAGCCACATCAGCGTGATCATATGATTCCAATTCAGGGCCTGTTGCACCCATCCTTGTGATCTGAAGTTTCCACTGAGTGCCTTTTCTTGATATGGGAACAGCTTTGACAATTCCTTCCTTGGCCAGCCTTCTAGTAGCAACATCATGAAATTTCTTTTTGGCCAAGTTGTCAAAATGGAATTTGGCTCTGGCAGAAGGTACTGTTGATTTGGTCACTGAGACCTGAGTACCTTTTTCCACTTCCTTCCCTTTTTCTCCTGCTGATTGCTTGGCAGCTTCCATTATTTTCTTTTGCACCTCCAAGGTAGACATTTTTATTTTCTTTGCTTCTTGGAGGGCAAGAGACTTAGCAGCTTTGGCAGATTGTTCTTCTTTTCTTAACTCTTCCAGAGCCTTAAGTTGTTCTTCCCTAAACTCAAAGTATTTGTGCATAGGGAGGCCCATCTCTTTGGCTCTGGCTTTGTGAAACTGAGTTTCTGCCTGTTTCTGCTCAATAGGATCCACCGCTGCCTTTTCTTTTCCTTTAGCTGCTGCTTTAGGGACAGCAGCTTCAGGAATACTTTCTTCTTCTTCTTCTTCTTCTTTTTCCTCTGAAAGAATAAGGTGCCTCCTTTTGCTGCTAGGCCTGTCCTCAGGAATGACTTCCTCCCCCTTAGACTGAGCAGGGTTTGGAGAGCCAGCCTGAGTAGGCATAGCAGCTTGGGAAGCACCTTCAGCTGCACCTGTTTCTGCTGGTTGATCAGTTTGGGTTGCAGACACTGGTATCTCCTTAGGAGAAGGAATCTTCTCCCCCTTAGACTTAGTCTTCGAGGCAGATGATTTCTCCCCCTTTGAAGGAGATGATGCAGCGACTTCAACCCCTGGTCTGCCTGAAGACACAAAGTCAGCAGGCTTGCCAGCAGGTTTGGGAGGTTTAGGACCAACAAGGCTGTTCACTAAGTAAGCCAAGTTGTCCTTCACCTCACCAAGCTGGGAAAGACAGTTTTGAAGAGAAGAAGAATGGGAATCAGCAAAAGTGGTCAGCTTAACAATGTTGTCTCTATCAGAAGCTGTGAACAACAAACTTTGGAGCTGTGCAAGATGAAGTTCAAGAGAATCTTGCACATCAGCAAGGTTTGATGACACAGAATTTGATAGAGAGCCTATAAGAGTGTTCAGGCTGGCCAATGTGGAAGGAATGGTAGTATTACAGGAAGTGAGGAGAGAGGACAGCTGTTGAGAAATAGCTGTCATAGAGGACACAGAGTCCTGTTGTGAGGAGAGGATAGAGGAAAGAGAGTTGGTTACATTTTGCAGCTGTGCAGTGAGTGCAAGCAGCTGTGGAGAGTGGTCAGCTTGTGGAGTAACTGGGAAGGATTCTTTAAACGTATCAAAGAATCCTTTGAGCTGCTCAGACACAGAGTCTGAGATTATGGATGGTAGGGAGTGCATGGTATGTTCCAAAGAACCAACTTTGTTGGTCAGCAATGAAAGCTGATCCTTCAAAGGCAGGTCTTTGGGAGATGGTGGTGTATGGGTGGACTGTTTGGAGTGAGTAGATGGAGAAGATGATGATGAGGCTGGTGTTTGAGGATGAGAGGGAGAAGGAAGAGAAACTTTGGACAATAGTTCCATAGCCTGGGCAAAAGTAAGGTGGCCCAGGTTAGAGGGATCAAGGGGTCCTTCAGCAGCGGCTGTAGCTGCATCATTAGGAGAAGGAGATGATGTTTGGGGCCTCTCAGATGCTGCTTGTGTTGCAGCACCCTCATGAAGACCAGTGGTGGTTCCCTCTGCAGTGCCTTGGTCTAAAGGCACCTCATCATGGGGAGATGGGATATGCATTTCAACATCAGCAGTGGTGAAACCTGCTGATGGAATTTGCATTGAGGGATCAGCCTCACCAGAGGGATGGTATGATCCCTGAGGTTCATCAGCTTGTGTTGTTGGTCCCTCAGCAGCTGTTTGGTGTTGAACAGCTGAATCATGGGGAACAGAAGTTTGAGGCTGAGCTGCTGATTGGTCTATATCAGCAGCGTGGGCACCTCGTGCAGACTCAGGGTGTAAGGAGATATGAGTGGGGGACAGTGTGGACTCAGTGTGGAGCGGAGAGGGCTCCTGTCTTTCAATATCCTCAGCCTGTTGGGAGGCTGGGATAGTTGATGTGGGTATCTCCATTTGTACAACTGGTTCCTGTTGGGAGGAACCAGAGGGTCTAGGCTGACTCAAGGGTGACTCAGGCTGGAGTGAAGCAGGCTCCAAATGAGCTGAACCTTCTCCCAAAATAGGAGAGGCAGCTTGGGTTGCTTCTTTTACAACTGAACCCTGTTGAGAGGGAACAGAGGAGACTGTTTTCTGGGCTAGTTTCTTTTTGGCTAATGATTTTCTTTGATAACGGATGGATGAAGTGGGTGATTGTGGAGAGGAGAGGGGATCTGTTTGGACTGGATGGGAGACTGGGTCAGGAACAGTGGGGCTGGACTGTTCCATAGTCTCTTGTGCCACAGAGGCACCAGCCACAAAGGCTTCAGGCTCAACAAATGAGCCAGGGTGAGGAATCTGCTCTTCCTCAGCCACAGAGGCTAAGGGAGCAGACTCAGCTTGAGCTGTTTTGGCCTTCTTTTTAGCAGGCCCAGCTTCAGCTGCCAAGGTCCTTTTTACCAACTTAGACCTGGCTTTGGATTTTCCACCGGGAGCAGCAGTGACTGGATCCACCCTCACAGCAGAGGGTCCTTCCACTAAACCCAACAGCCTCCTCATTGGTGTTGAGAGAGGAGGCTCATTTTCCAGTACAGGAGTATGAAACACCCTATTCCCTATCACAGGGAATGCAGCAGTTTTAAGTAGGGGTTGAGAGTGATATAGATGCTCACCACAGACATGGCAGAAGATGAGACTCAGGAACCTGGGATATCTGACAGCTGCTGGTCTTGTCTCTTGTTGTACCAGGTTTCTCATGTTCAAGAAGATCCATTTGGCCATGTCAAGTGTAGTCCCATCCACCAGCTGAAGGACTATAGGCACTTCATCTCTACTAAGTTGGTCAAAGGAACCAACCTTGCTGCTGAATGACATTGCCACAGAGGCAAATAGGAAATTATATGTAGGTGATAACTCCTTCCTGTACAGAGTCGTTCCAACCTTGGGTTCTGCCACACCACAGAAGCGTAGCAGATTGCCCATTTGCTCATTTTCAGGCTGAGGGAGATCATAGTTCTCAGCCACTGGAAGATGAAGAACTTCCCTCAAAAGATCGACTGTAATCTCAATGGTTTGAGTCCCATTGAGAATAGTACCTCTGATAACCTTAGTGTTTGGATTGTAAGAGCAGGTGTACCAGAACTCGTATACCATCTCCTGGTACAGGACACCAGAAGATGCAGTCAGGGCATAGTTCAACGGATGAACTTGCAGAAATTCCACCATTTGATCGTAACCCTTCCCCACATAGTTTTTGGGGATTGTGAGGTTTGCTATGTAGTTGGTGGGTTTCAGGGTCAGCATCGTGGTGACAGAAGGATGTTTAACAACATCCTCACCAACGAAAACTGGCAGAAAGGGATTGGGTCTGTGAGCCATTTGAGAAATTTGAAGGTTTGAGGAAGCAAAAGACACTTAGTCGATTTTAGGGTTCTAGAGAATTTCTGGTAATGATGAGGAAGACGAAGATGAAACAGTATGGTGGTATTTATAGGATTTTGAATGGTCGTGTGTATGAGAGAGAAAAGATTTGGGCGGTTTGATTTGAAATGTTTGTTAACGGAAAACGGAACGGTTGTCCATGTCAGAAACATTGTCAGACCACTTGACCTTTTTGATCACTAACACACGTAACATACATTATCCGCAGTAATTAAGTTAAATAAAACATAATTTAAGAAACTTAATTATGAAGAAAGGTAATTAAACTGTTGGTCTACGCTGATGGTCAAACCTGTGATGATCAGGGTCAACAAGGTTCTCAGTCTTCAAGCTGTTCTTCCTTCAAACTGTTCCTTCAGCCTGCTCTCCTTTGTGAGAACAGGTTGAGTTCAATAGATGAACAGGTTACAGTGTGAAGAAGTGAACAGGTTGAAGACTAAACCATCAGAGCAGGCTGGACGAATAAACAGGTTAAACTGTTTTTGTTCAGCCTGTTGTATGTTCAAGCTGTTCAAGTTTTTCAGACAAATGACTAAGTACAGAACATGTATAACCTGTTCTGTCTAAGCTGTTCAGAGAAACTTGAGCAGTGTGAGACATACGAATTATTAGACCGTTGAGAGACACTTATTCACTCTTGTTTAACATGCCCAGCTTGCTGACAAGGTAATTAAACCTTGTTTCATCCAGAGGTTTGGTGAAAATGTCTGCAAGCTGTTCATTTGTGGAAATAAAACTTACCTCCACATTACCTTTTTGGATGTGATCCCTGATGAAGTGATGTCTGACTTCAATATGCTTTGTTCTTGAGTGAAATACTGGATTGTTGGCGATGGCTATGGCACTTGTGTTATCACACAGAATAGGAGTTTTCCTATACACAAGCCCATAGTCTTCAAGCTGATGCTGCATCCACAGAATCTGCCCACAGCAGCTTCCAGCAGCAATATATTCAGCTTCAGCAGTAGAAGTGGACACTGAGTTCTGCTTCTTGCTACTCCAACTGATCAACTTTCCACCAAGGAGTTGACATCCA
>JAANYP010004158.1:9389-111596 GCA_020465985.1 Centrapalus pauciflorus
TTTCTTATATCAAAATAGGCCTTTACAAGGAAGAAAGACGCAAAGTTGACATTCCTAAATTAGTTAAAGGCAATGCAACAGTAGACAAAGTAAAAAAGACAAAAGTTCTGCACATGTGAAGACAAGTCTGCTTTTCAGAAAAGTGCAGAAAAGGTTATGTTGTCTTTTCAACAAGACTTTTCCTTTTCATTCTGTCTAATGAAGATGTTTCTCTGAGATCCTCTAAGTGAGTATAAAAGGAAGCTTCTAAGGTCAGAAAGAGAGGTGAAGAAAGCTAAGTGCTTAAACCAAGAGTGAACGTGCAAGTGTGATCTTCATGCATGCAAGTCTTCTGTAAAACAGCATCTGTGTGTCTAAGTTGTTTTACCTAAGCTGTTCCTTAAGTCTTGTAAACACAGTGAGTGCTTCTTAGTGAGTGTATTCATTGTATACTAGTTCGAGTCTGTCTTAGACTAGTAAGCATACTGTTGTATCTGTCATCTCAGCTTGAACTATTCCGCATTCAAGCTTGTTTGTAATTAACAAATTGTTGATAATACATACAAACATTGAGAAAAGAGTGTGTAGTTTTTTAAATTGCTGTATTCACCCCCCCTCTACAGCTTATAACTATATACTTTGGGAACCTCTTGGGATCTACAGTGGGTTACGTGTGTTAGTGATTAAAAAGGGCTCAAGCGGTCTGACAAACGGTCTGACATGGACAACCATTCCGTTTTCCGTTAACGACCTTTTCAAATCAACCGCCCAAATGTTTCTCTTTCATACCCACTCACATTCAAATCCTATAAATACCTCATACTGTTACATCTTCGTCTTCTTCAATACTACCATAAACCTTCTAAGAACCCTAAAAATTCGACTAGGGGGAGATTGGTAGGCACAAAAAGGCCTCAGTCAAACCTGTTCTACATCTGAGGGGGAGATTATTAATCAAACTTGTTGATGCTTTTGAAGGTTTAATTTAAGGCCTGTTATATGCCTTATTGAAACCCGAAAATGATTTGCAATATCAGCCTGAAGCTGTTCTATATGTTGCATGTGTTGCAACAAAGGCAGTTTTGCCCAAGCTGTTCAGTCTGCTGAACAGGCTGGACATAAACTTTCTACGCTGCTCTATACTGGTGAGCAGCTTGGGCAGTTTACAAGTGTTGTGTTCCTTGTGAACAGAATCTGTTCTTTGTGAACAGGCTAAACACTTTATGGAATGTGTTTCCAAGTCCTCATGTATTGTTTTTGACTACAAGATCAGTTTACAAAGTCGAAGACAAAGTGGAAATCAGAACTGCTCAGCCTGCCCAAGTTGTTCTGCTACATGAAGACAAAAGGTTATTTGAAAAAGGGTGACAGACCTTTTTCTTATATCAAAATAGGCCTTTACAAGGAAGAAAAACACAAAGTTGACATTTCTTATTTAGTTAAAGGCAATGCAACAGTAGACAAAGTGAAAAGACAAAAGTTCTGCCCACATGAAGACAAGTATGCTTTTCAGAAAAGTGCAGAAAAGCTTATGTTGTCTTTTCAACAAGACTTCCTCTTTTTCATTCCGTCCGATGAAGAAGCTTCACTTAGATCCTCTGAGTGAGTATAAAAAGAAACTTCCAAGGATTGAAAGATTAAGCCAAAAAAGCTAAGTGCTGAAACCAAGAGTCAACGTGCATTCAAAGTGTGTCTTTCATGCATGAAAGTCTGCTTGAATAAAACAGTGATAAGTGTCTAAGCTGTTCTTGTTCAAGCTGTTCCTCAGAGTCTTGTAAACACAGTGAGTGATTCTTAGTGAGTGTATTCATTGTAATTAGTTTAAGTCAGTCTTAGACTAGTTAGACATACTGTTGTATCTGTCATCTCAGCTTGAACCTTTCCGCATTCAAGCTTGTTTGTAATTAACATTTGTTAATAACATATACAAACATTGAGAAAATTGTGTGTAGTTTTTAAAGTGCTGTATTCACCCCCCCTCTATAGCTTAAAGCTATATACTTGGGATATCTTTTGGGACCTACAATTACTATGTGTTTTTTTGTGTCTGTCGATATGTGTAAATGGCATATTGTTTGTTTGTTTATCAATTCTGAAATTGAAAGTATGTTTGGGTTTATCATGCTCATCTAACCATACTGAGAAACAGATTTTTAATGATCAAAAAAGGGTTTCTAGGACAAGTTCGGTGAAGGAAAGTTGTTTAAAAAGTGTTTTCGAGTAGGATAGTGTAAAGGGTTATGTCAAAATGTCCATGGAATTAAATGTTTGAATTTCCAAAAGGAAAATGGGACTTGGAACATTTTTTTTATGTTCAAAATCGATCAAAGGGTTTATCGATAAAATTCTGGTTTTGATCGAGTTAGACAACAAGATACTCGAGAAAACACTTAGTGTTTATCGAGTTTGAAAAAGAACCTTTCGAGGAAAGCTCAGGTTTCAATCGAGTTTGATAACGTTTGGACATAGAAAATTTTAGTTTCATCAAACTCGGTTGAAACATTGACCGAGAATACTCATGTTCATTCGAGTTGAGTCAAGTCTTGTTCGAGGAAAGTCTCAACTTCTTTCGACTTTGTCATAAAAGGACTTACGTTTTTACAAGTTGTTCCAACTCGGTTCAAAAGTCATTCGAGAAAAGTTAAACATTTTTCGAGTTTATTCTTAGAGTCATTCGAGGAACTTCAAATGATATCCGATGTGATCATCACTTCATTCAAGTTCTCTCCAGTTTTACCCGAGTTGGTCCATGTGTAATTATATTTTATTCATAAGTCATCTGAGTATGCTCATGACTTATTAGAGTTTATTCCATCATGATTCGAGTTTGGAGTCAAATTTTCAAATTTTTTATGTGTGGGAATTTTAATTTTGAAAGAAATTTTACATTTTTCAAGATAAATTTTTAAAATCTGTGTTTTATTAACTTTGGTCTCTTAACGATTGACTTTGGAGTCCTAACAATAATATTTTATTATTATTGTCTGGCATCCTGATGCTTTAAACAATGAAACACATATTTTTCTAACTTCTTGTTAAATGTGTTATTTCTCTATCTGTAGGATTAAGTTTGTTTGCCTGACATATCTAACGTGTTTGTTATTTTTACAGGTAACAAATGGCTTCCCAAGCCGCCACCCAAAACTCCAACTCCTCAGATTCTCATTCCTCATCATGTCATACCCTTGTATCCAAACCTGTTAAATTCGCATCAGTCACTAGACCAGCACCATCATCCTCGATCCCTGAAAACCAACTTATTAAATATAAACATTGCATAGCCTTGTTAGATAAAAATCACCGGTTCGACCTAAAGGCCATGTGATGATCAATTATGCCATGATCTTACATGCCCGTGTTACTCAAAACCTCTTATAAAAAGTTCAATGTTCCACAGAAATGGACTAAATAGTGAATGGTATACATTGTTTGGCATCATCAACAGATGTGCGACCTCAAAACATATTGACATAGATTGAGGAAGCATACACTGCCTACGTCTCTTTCATGGCATTGCTTTCAAAAAACATTATGATTTTGCACAATGTATTTGAGAAGATCTCAAGGAGATAGTGTTGGCTAAGACAACAAACAGAGCAAGAAAATTTGTGCCACTACAAAGGTTCATTAATGGCTCCTGAACACGCCAGTTCAGGACCCGAGCGTAAACAGTCGACTTCAGTGAAGTCACCGGAGCAGAAAGATGAAATGAATGATCTTAATAAACTATTTGAAATTTTTTATGAAAACTACTTTGAAAAGACCAAATCTAATGTTCCAATTTCGGTTCTTGACAGGATTACTGAAGATCTAGTCGTAGTCTCTGATCATTCACACCAACCAATTTCTGAAGATACTGGAGAGGTTTCAACGAACGGTGTACACGTACCTATTGAAAGTGTACAACCAATTCAAGCTCCAGAATCTTTTGAAACTCCCTTGAATTCTGAAAATTCTGAAACACCCACCTCAGTTGATATCCCATCAACTTCAGAAACTATCCCCCCGTATTCCCTACCTTGACTTGAATCCAAATCACGGCCAGCTGCAACCTTATCCACATACTTTCAAATGGACAACGGACCACCCACCAGAAAACATCATTGGTAATCCCTCTGCCTCAGTAAAAACCCGGAGAGCTACCATGAACGAATGTCTTTTCTCAAAATTTTTGAGCAAGATCGAGCCAAAAATGGTGAAAGAAGGTCTTCTAGATGCAGAGTGGATTGTAGCTATGCAAGATGAGCTCAATCAGTTTGAAAGGTTGAAGGTCTAGAGATTGGTGGAAAGACCTAAGGACAAGTCTATCATTGGCAGGAAGTGGATCTTCAAGAACAAGAAAGATGAACACGGTGTCATCATTCGAAATAAAGCACGCCTCGTACACAAAGGATACAGCCAGAAGGAGGGAATCGCTTATGACAAAACTTTTGCCCCCGTTGCCCGGATAGAGGTTATTAGAATGTTTTTAGCTTTTGAAGCTCATAAAAACTTTACTGTATATCAAATGGATGTAAAAACTGTATTTTTAAATGGTGAGTTAACTGATGAAGTATATACATCTCAGCCCCAAGCATTTACAGATCCTTCGAAGCCTGATCATGTATATATTTTAGACAAGTCACTGTATGGCCTTAAACAAGCACCAAGAGCTTGGTATGATGCCCTTTGAAATTATCTGTTGAAATGTGGCTTCAACAAAGGTGCAGTAGATACTACTACCCTATTTATTAAATGCCAGGGTCCCAATATCATAGTTATTCAGATATATGTGGACGATATAATATTTGGGTCTACGAATACAGAATTTTGTAAAAAGTTCGCATTTTTAATGTCCCAAAAATTTGAAATAAGCATGATGGGTGAAATAAATTTTTTCTTGGGTCTACAAGTAAAACAACTAAGGGATGGCATTTTCATTAATCAGTCAAAATACATTCAAGACATGTTAAAGAAATTTAACATGGTAAAAAGTACACCCATGAAAACACCAATGGCTCCAGATTCTAAATCTAAACTCGATGAGTACATCTCAAGGAAACCTATTGATGTAACTCATTATCGACGGATAATTGGGTCATTAATGTACTTTACCGTGAGTAGACCAAATATAATGTTTGCTACCTGTGTCTATGCTAGATATCAAGCACATCAAAAAGAATCACATTTGGCTCCTGCTAAACGAATATTAAGATATCTGAAGGGAACTCCCAACTTAGGTTTGTGGTATCCCAGAGAATCATCATTGACGTTAACTGCCTTTTCTGATGGTGATCATGCAGGTGATATAATGGATCGGAAGATCACATCAGGAGCAATACAATTTCTTGGTGTCAAACCTGTCTGCTGGTGATCCAAAAAGCAACATTGTGTCTCACTATCAACAGCAGAAGTTGAATACGTTGTTGTATCATCTTGCTGTTCACAAGTGCTGTGGATGAAGAGCCAACTGAGAGACTACAGGTTTACACCTACAAAGATTCCTATCTATTGTGATTCACAGAGTGCAATTGCAATCGCATCCAATCCGGTGTAACGCTCAAAAATTAAACACGTCGATATCCGTTAACATTTCATAAAAGATCATGTAGAAAATGGTAACGTAGAATCATATTTTGTACCAACTTAATATCAACTAGCTGATTTGTTCACCAAAGCGTTAGACGAAAAACGCTTTAACTTTTTGGTATACAAATTGGGTATGTTGAATCGGTAGATTTAAACATTCAGTTGTTACACAGTATAATTTTAATTTTACAATTTTTTGACTTGATTTAAATAGTTGTTAATCTCATGTGATTTAGAAGTCTTTAATTATTCTGAGATTTAACAAAATCGAATTGTAATGTGCAGGGGGAGCTGACGGGAAATTTTATCTGATAATTGTTAGACGGAAAATTTTAATATGATATTTGTATATATGATAATTTTTTTTCTTATTTATTGCAGGGGGAGCAATCTTAAAAAATGATATACATCTGAGGGGGATCTTAAATGCAAAATTCAAGAGGGAACAACAATTTTAGTACATTTTAGTTTTGCTTAGTTATTTTTTTTAGTTCATTTTATTTTTTTGTTGCTTAAATTTTTTTTAGTTGATGATTTGTTTAGTTTTAAATGTTTTGTGAAGTAATATTTTTTTTAGTTAAATGGACTTATGAGTGAAAAAATAAGTTTGGGATATAATTTTTTAGTAGGCCGAGTTTTTACAAATGCTATTTCTCTATAAATTTGAATTTTGAATTCAAATTTCACTTTTTCGATTTCCGGCTACTGTTCACTTTCTACCAAACTCTCTCTACCTTCCTTAATCACGAAGCAACCCACGAATCTGTGAGAGATTTCAAAATTTTTGTTGTAATTTGTAAGTATTTCAGTTTCTTATTAGTGTTTAGTAATTTTCAGCTTTATTTTTTTAGATTTATGTTCTTTTATATGCAACTGTGTGTGTTCTTGGTGTTTCGGTGTGTGTATTTGTGTTATTTTGATTTTGTGGTTTGTATCTGAAATTGAATGTATGGTTGCGATTATATTGGTCACGTAAGCTTGATTATCAAATTTCAAGTCTTACATTTAACCATACGACATTTAATTTGATTTTAAAATTCAAAAGTTTCGAAAGTTTGAACATTCTGTAAATTAGATTTTAAATGGAATAAATGGTGTTTTTAGGATAAGATCAGTAAAGGAAAGTTGTTACACATCAATTTACAAGCAGGATAGTGCAAAGGAATAGCTTAATATGTCTATGGAACTAAATTTTTGAATTTCTAGAAAGAATATGTGGCTTAGAAAAATTTTATGTTCAAACTCGATCAAAGGTTGATTCGAGAAAATTCTAGTTTAGATCGAGTTGGACAACATACCATTTGAGAAAACACTGGGTTTTAATCGCGTTTGATAGTATTGGGACTTAAAAATTTTAAAGTCATCAAACTCGGTTGAAACATGGCCCGAGAAAATTCTTTCTTTAATGGAGTTGGGTAAATGTCTTGTTCGAGAAACCCTTCTTTCATGCGAGTTGGTTTTCAAAAGGACTTGGTATTTTTAAATGTTCTTTCAACTCGGACAACATGTTATTCGAGAAAACTTCAATGTTGTTCGAGTTGATCAAAAGGTCATTCGAGAAAAGTTCAAGGTGTTTCGAGTTTATCAAAACTTCATTTGAGTTTATCAGTTTGTCAACCGAGTTTGGTTAAGGGTCATGCGAGTTAGGTTCCTTATCATCCGAGAAAATTCATGAATCATTCGAGTTTATCCCTTTTTGATTCGAGTTTGGAGCCAAAATTTTCAAAATTTTTCTAAGTGTGGGAATTTTTAATTTTTCAGAGAAATTTCACATTCGTTGAGAAATTTTTAAAATATGTGTTTTATCAACATTAGTCTCTTAACGATTGACATTGGAGTCCTAACAATAATATTTTATTATTATTGTCTGGAATCCCGATACTTTAAACAATAAAACACTTATTTTTCTAATTTCTTGTTAAATGTTTTATTTTTCTATCTGCAGGATTAAATTTGTTTTTCCGTCATTTCTAACATGTTTGTTATTTTTACAGGAAACAAATGGCATTCCAAGCCCCCACCCAAAAATCCAGTTCCTCAGATTTTCATTCATCCTATAATCATACACTGGTCTCTAAACCAGTTAAATATGCTTCCGTCACTAGACCATCACCCTCATCACCAATCCCTGAAACACAATTGGTCAAACCTAAACACTGTTTAGCCTCGCTGGATAATAATCATAGATTTGATCCTAATGTCATCCAAGTGAGCCATCCCGTTATCGTTGAAATCCTTAAAGGTCACCCTCTTGGGTATCTTTTGAAAGACAAACCTTATATTCCTCTCGTATACCTAAATCAATTATGGCACACCATAAAATTTGTGCCTGCTGAAGGAGATCACCATTTCAAAGTCTAAATGGATCAATTCAAGGCCAAAATAACCTTTAGCCAGACTGCGCCATAATCTGTTCCTACCAAGACGGATTTATGCAGTCAATTGCAGACTTTGATGATTTTGTTTCTGATTATGAATTATGTCAGGATCTAATCTGCCTGGGGTATTCCAAACCACTGGAAAAGAGCTCAAAGTTTCATAGAAATGGTTTAAACGGAGTGTGGTATACCCTGTTCGGCATCATCAATAGGTGTATGACCTCAAAGGATACAGGAATTAACAGAAGAAGCATCCATTGCTTAAGGCTCTTTCATGGGATTGACTTCAACAAATATTATGACTATGCACAATGCATATGGGAAGATCTGAAGGAAGTTATGTTAGCAAAAATTACAAACAGAGTACGGAAATTTTTGCCACTTCAAAGATTTATACAAATTTTGATAAGAGGTATTCTGAGGGCTAACGACAAAATTCCGAAGAGATCCAATGCTCAGAAATGCCTAGATTATGATGATGATGGGGATAATGATGATAATTTAGGAGGTGTTGAAATGATTGCAATATCTCAACCTGAAAGTTGACCTGAGATATATATTGTTGAAATTGCAAGAATGAGTGTGACAGAGATCTCAACCCTAGACAACCAAGATGAAACCACATCTGCTGTTAGCTCTCATATGGGAGTTAGCATTAAAATAGCCAGTACCCCACTGGCGACTGCATAGCTAACCAGTTACTCGCCTTCTTCTAAAAAAAAGGTGTTTCAATTTTGCACCGGGATTTTGCATATAATCTATCCTGGAATCCATGGATATTGAACAAAGTACACAGCTGCCCGCGTGTACAGTTTCTCATGAACCTGTCTTAGAACATATACACGATACGACACACGAGTCGACTCCATCCGTTGAAGTAAGTGCAGAAGGACTTCGTGTCCCTGCTGGAACAACCACAGTGTTGGAAGCATCTGTTGCTCCTTCACTTGAAATGGTAGGAAGTCCAGTCAGAGCAATGACTTTTCCATCTCTGAGCACAGGCCACACAGAAGTTCTTTTTACAAGTTCTACTATTGTGTCAATTGGAAGTCTAGGTGACCCAGTAGTTAGATGTCAGGATCTAAAACTAATTAACCAAGACTAACTTATTTGAATTTATTAGAGTATAAATCAATAATCTTGCTTTGAATCAAAGTTTAATTAAGAAGTTTGCGGAATAACACTTAACTATTTTAACAAAAACTTTCAGAATCAATAATAAGTAAACAAAAGAAAAAATCAAAACTGATTGTATTGCTGAATTCAATGATTACAATCACCTCTAATATGTTTGATTAGACGAAGAACACAGACTGTTCTTAGGGTTTTACGACCTTAGAGGCTTATGAAAACTTAATCAACAAAAGCAATTACAGACTCGAATATGCAGAAAACTCTTATACAATAGAAAGACCTATTCTATGTATTTATATTGCTTCTTGATTTGTTTCCTTGAAGGACTATGACTTCTCTGATAGTAGATATGCTGGAATCTTTATGTAGATATCTTTTCCTGAATATCAGCACTTTCTGTTTATGAAACTGTTGAGCAGCTTGAATCACTTGACAGCATGAACAGAGCAGCTTGAGTTGATTTACTCTGGCAGCTTGAACTTTTACACTGGCAGCTCGAGATTCTTCAACTAACAGCATGAACTTTGTATTTACATATAAACTCTACTAACAGTTTGAGAAGTCTAACTAACAGCTTGAACCTTCTTAAACTATTTCCCAACATTAGACCTTCACCCTTTGTTACTGAAGAAAAACTCCATGAAGCTATTAGTGGAGTCGTAGCACATATGACAAATCAATATTTAGAAATGATGACACAAATGATACATATTCAAAAGTTGTTGAAAGGAAAGTCTGTTGCTGAAGGTGTTAAAGAAAAAGATCCTCAAGAATCCATTGATGAGCTGAGAGAATTTTGTTATGATCAATTTGATGAGATGCGAGAGAGGATGATTGGTTTGGAAACTACTGTTGTTAGTGCTTTAGGATTGTTATTGGAAAGACTATCTGTTGTTGAACAGACTTACAAAGCTCAAGCTTCAGCTCCTAAGCGTAAGCATTATGAGCATGATGAAGACTCGGATGATGCTCCTCATGAGGGGGAGAAGAGGAGGAAGCTTGGTGAGTCGAAAGCTGTGTTATCGATGGTTGTTTACATTGAAAAGGTGACAGGAGGGGAAGATGTTGGAGAAGGTGGGAATTCTAAAGATAAACCTGTTGATGCTCAAAGCGAGCTGGGATTGATTCTGTATGAAGATGTTCCAGTTCCTTTAAGTATTCAATCTGGTATTTACAACTTTGATGAATATGATGACTCTGATAATGATGAAGAAGTTCAAGCGTTAATGATTGAGGGGACATAAAAGAAATTGCGATATCTGATGATGATGTTTTTGAATAGACTGATATATCATTGAGAGCTGAAAGGATAAAGATGGAAGAAGAGTTAGTTGAGGAAATCTTGAGAGACGATGTACCAACGCCAACGGTTGAAAAACCTGAGGTGACGGTTACAATCAAAATATTATACGTTTTTGATTGAGAATGTGATGCCTCAAGTAGTCGAAGAGCTGAACGAAGTTGAGATCATGGACAAGTGTTTCAATAGTTAAATTTTAGTTGATGAATCTCAATGACAACATCATTTAAGGGTTGTAGTTCAGGAGGTAGTTCAAAAAGAGATCAATGACATGTTGACTCTGCTAAATGAGGATGAAGTTAGTAAGAAAAAGATTAAAGTGTTGGATTTATCTGCAAAACAAAATGCTGAGTACATAAGAAGAAGAAATAAGCTTCCATTTCTTGAATATCATTTGGAAAAGAAGATCTTTTGTAAGAAGCAAGCACCGTGTACTTTCTTGAAACTATTCAGAGTTTTAGAGCCAAACATGCCATATTTAGTGAACTATGCTAGTTTTCTGCATAACAAAGCTCAACAGATTGAAAAAAGTTAGAAGTGAATTCAGAATTGTTGATTTGGTGAAGATAGAAAAAGATCTATTTGTGAAAGTGTTCTATCCGACATTCACTGTAACTAGAACAGATGGGAATACTTATGTTTTCACTGAAGAAGATATGTTTAGCATGAGTTTGGTGGACATAGAAGATCTGTTTGATAAGCTATGTCGAAACAAAAGATATGAAAATTGTAGATTTGCACTGAATAATTTATTTAACTTTATGCACATCAAACTGGTTCTTATGTCAGTTCAAGATCTTCGGATTGGAGTGGAGCAAGGAATGAGGAAATAAATATCACTGCGCCAAATCGTTTTATCAGACATTTGGATGAACTTAAAGAGTATCAAGTGATCATGATCAAACATCCAGCAGTTGTTTACAAAGATAAAGAGCAAAGAAAGAGAGTCATGCAGAGTGTTGAGCTGACCAAGTTTTGTGATTGTACGTTGTAGAAAGTACTGACTGGTTTAAAAGGAAGACTTGCTGCTGATAAGAAGAGAAAAACAAAGAAGGGTGGTTTAAGTGTGAATGAAAGAAAGATGATAGTGGAGTTTATCTCAAAGATTGAGTGGAGGCTAACGAACATAAAGAGTATTCGAAGATTCGAGATGAAGCTTGGACTGACAGACTGATTATCTTTCATCAAAGGGGGAGATTGTTGGGAAATTAATTGTGTTGATGAAAGTAATAAGCCTAGGGGTCTAATTGTAATTACTTGATAGTTTCTTTGTTTATAAATAGATTGGGGCGGGTACTGTAGCAGTATGGTTTTTGTACGAATTTGCACTACATTGTACGGCTAGGTCAACATAGAGAAGTGTGCAATCATTTTGTTCTTCGTATTGTATTCTCTGATTTGGTGCAATATAATCATTCGGTTATTATTTTAATTGTTTTTATTGTTTGATGCTTAAATGTGATTGATTAATTCAGAATATCATTGGCTCATTTGATCTGCTCAGCAGAGATGAAGTTCAAGTGGCTCTGCAGTTTGTTGATGGGACTACCTTGAATATGGCCAAGTGGATTTTTGGCAATCTATGGGCCTTTGTGGAACAAGACCAACATTCCCCATCTATAAGGTACCCCAAATTTTTAAGTCTCATCTTCAAGCATCTTTGTGATGACTCCCTATACAAGTCTCGGCCCCTTCTCAAGTCCAAGATGTATCCTGTTATTGGAAACAAAGTGTTTCATGCCCCTGTTACTGTTGAGGAGCCTCCTCTCACAACACCTATGAGGTGGCTACTTAATTTGGTTGAAGGACCTTCCACTATGGAGGTGGATCCAGCTGCTGCTCCCACTGCCAAATCCAAATGTTTGACTAAAAGGGCAAAACGTGCCTTGAAGTCCAGTGAACCAGGGCCTGTCCCCAAGAAGGCAAAGGAAACTAAGTCTGCTCCCTAAGTCTATGTGCCTGAGGGGGGATAGACTGCTCACCCAGGTTCATCAGTTGAACCAGAGGCCTTGTGGCCAGTGGCTCTGTGCCACCTGAGACCCAGGAACATGTTACACCCCCCTGTTTCCAGCCCAGTCTCCTCCCAGTCCAAACTCAAGACCCTGTCAATTCTCCCCCCACATAATCCAGGCTAAGGAAGAAATCGTTAGCCTAGGAAAAGACAATAAGCCTTCCTACCCAACATAACCCCTTTGGTTTGCCTCAACAGGAGCCAGTTGAAAAAAAGGTCACCCTTTCTGCATCCTCTCCTCCTATTTTGGAGAGTGGTGCACACACTATTTAGCCTGCCTCACCCCCCCCCCCCCCCACTATGTCAACCCAGAGTCAGCCTGAGCCCTCTTGTTCCTCCTAATAGGAACCAATTATACATATGAAGACCGCTACATCTAATCTCCCACGCTCTCAACAGGGTGAAGACATTGAAAGAAAGGAGTTCTTTCCACTTCACACTGTTTCCACACCATCTAAGGGGGAGGAACTTATATCTGAGGACATGCCCAACAAAAGAAGATAGCTTGATAGGAATCATGAGAAGAGGAAGATATAGAGGTTGCTCCATCCACTACAGCCAAAGGAAAAGGCAAGGCTGTTGTGGATACAGAGGTTGAAAGAAAGCTCCAACTCAAATATGACAAACCTAAAGCAAATGAAATGAAAATTCAACTTAAAACCTATTATGAGTGGAAACAAGAACAAGCTGAGCTACTGAAAAGGATAAAAGAGGAAGCGGCCTTTGTAAGGGCTGCACAGGTTTTGGCAGCCAAGGAGGCAAAGAAAGTAAAAATATCATCCTTGGTAGTGCAAAAGAAGTTGGAGGAAGCTGTCAAAGAAGCTGACAGTGAAAAGAGAGCAGAGAAGGAGAAAAGATCAAGGTTCTCTTTGACCAAGGAGAAGACTGTGTCCACCAGCCCCTCATCTGTTAGAACCCAGTTTCACATTGACAACCTAGACAAAAAGAAGTTTTATGATGTTGTAGAATGAAGACTGGACAAAGAGACAATTGTCAAAGTTGGTCCCACTTCAAGGAAGAATCAGCCTTGGAAGCTACAAATTACAAGATTTGGTGTTGATGGCCCGAAAATAGAGTCATATGAAGCAGCTGATGTAGCGAAAATGGGATACAAAGAATTGGTTGAAATTGCAGTTGCTTTAAGTAGTTCAAAATCTGAGACTGCTAAAACTGTTAGAGCGAAGGAAGCTGACAGAGAAAGTGAAGGGGTCGTGCCTCATTCCTGAATATATGATTAAGGGTATTTCCAAAATGGAACCCAAAATCAAACCAAGAAGATAGAAAAGGAACAAAGAACTTGAAGAGATTGTCAAGATGATTGAACAAGGGTTCTATGCCACTAAGATTAAAGGTATGGATCACAGCCTGCCCAAAGGTGTAGAATCTGCTGAATTGAAATTTATTGAAGATCCTGATGTTGGAGTACTTTTGTGGATCCCTTATCTAAAATATGTGTTTTCAAAGAGCCTCAGAGCTTCCAAAACCTGGTGTCAGACAGCTTCTTGCCTTCGATTGCATGACATCTCACATCAAGGACTTCAGGTGGAGAGTAGCAATCCTGAATCAGTTAGCAGCTTACAATGAAAGAGGTGAACTAGATAGCCAAAAGCTCTTATACCTAACACTGGAGGTTAAAAGCTTTGTAGCCAGAAAAGAAAAGTTGGCTGGTCTGGAACAAGAAAAACTCCTCCATGCTGCTGCTGAGAAAGAGAAAGATCAAGGCTCATCTACTAGTGATGCGTAGATGAAGAATGGAAGCTGACCATTAGTTGGTCAGGCTTACCATTATTTGCTGCCAACATCAACTGTCCAATTAGTTGAAGTTTGTATTTGTACATAAGTTGTACTTTTTTCTTTGTAAACATTTATTGTTTAGTCAGTTTTCATTATCTATAAGCTGATCATTTACCTTACTTATATGTTGTAATTTCGTTTCTGCAAAATTGTAATGTAAATGTATATAGTGGTGACTGATATGATTAGTCTTAGACTGAATATTGTAATTAGGGGGAGATTGTCAGGCACAAAAAGGCCTCAATCAAACCTGTTCTATATCATATGGATAGATTTCTAACCAAACCAGTTTGATACACTTAAGGGGAGATCTAAAGGCTTTTTAATGCCTTAAATCAAACCTGATAAGTGATCTGCAAAATCAGTCTAAGTCTGTTTTACACTGTTACATTAGTTGTAACTTGGCAGTTTGTCAAAGATGTCCATAACTGTTGGACATGTTTTTGGTGAATAGGTCTAACACTTCATGGAATATGTTTCCATGTCCTCATGCAATGTCTTGAACATAAAGATCAGTCTATAACTCAAGACAATGTCAAAAAAGAGAAACTGCAAACTCTGCTAAAGCTGTTCTGAAGCATGAAGACAAAGAGGATATCTGAAACGGGAGACAGACCATTTCTTATATCAAATAGCCTTACAAGGAAGAGTAAAGGTCTTAAGTTGACATTCCTCTTTTGGGTAAATCTAAAATAAATAGAGACAAAAAGGAAATGACAAAGATTCTACAGCAAGTGGACAAAGCCTAATCAGTCAGACTTCATCTGATGCAGAAAAGCAGTTCTGTCTTTTTTCCAAAGACATTCCCACTTTCTCTACAACCAATGAAGAAGCTTCACTTGGATTCTATATATGACTATAAAAGAGAAGCTTCCAAGGATAGAGAGTATCAAGAGAGACATCCACAAACAGAGAACGTGTATTGCAAAGAACAGTGTGTTTTTCATGCATGCATATTCTGATTCAACTTGAGTGATATAGCTGAGTGTGTCTAAGTTGTTTAGCCTCAAAGTTGTTCAATCTTTGTCTTGTGTAAACAGCAAGGGAATCTTAGTGAGTCATTTCATTGTAACTACTTTGAGTGAGTCTTAGATTAATTTAAAGTGTGTTGTTAAATTCTGTCTTCACAGTTTGGATTATTCCGCAATCCAAACTTGTTTGTAACTTTAACAAGTGTTAATATATACATATAAACATTGAGAAAAGCGTGTGATAAAGGATTAACTGTATTCATCCCCCCCCCCCTCTACAGCTTATTTAAACATACTTGGGAAACCTTTTGGGACCTAAACAGACATCACTTTATAAGAGATCACATCCAAAAAGGTAAATCTAATGTTCCAATTTCGGTTCCTGACAGGATTACTGAAGATCTAGTCGTAGTCTCTGATCATTCACACCAACCGATTTCTGAAGATACTGGAGAGGTTTCAACGAACGGTGTACTCGTACCTATTGAAAGTGTACAACCAATTCAAGCTCCAGAATCTTTTGAAACTCCCTTGAATTCTGAAAATTCTGAAACACCCACCTCAGTTGATATCCCATCAACTTCAGAAACTATCCCCTCGTATTCCCTACCTGGACTTGAATCCAAATCACGGCCAGCTGCAACCTTATCCACATACTTTCAAATGGACAACGGACCACCCACCAGAAAACAGCATTGGTAATCCCTCTGCCTCAGTAAAAACCCGGAGAGCTACCATGAACGAATGTCTTTTCTCAAAATTTTTGAGCAAGATCGAGCCAAAAATGGTGAAAGAAGGTCTTCTGGATGCAGAGTGGATTGTAGCTATGCAAGAGGAGCTCAATCAGTTTGAAAGGTTGAAGGTCTAGAGATTGGTGGAAAGACCTAAGGACAAGTCTATCATTGGCAGGAAGTGGATCTTCAAGAACAAGAAAGATGAACACGGTGTTATCATTCGAAATAAAGCACGCCTCGTACACAAAGGACACAGCCAGCAGGAGGGAATCGCTTATGACAAAACTTTTGCCCCCGTTGCCCGGATAGAGGCTATTAGAATGTTTTTAGCTTTTGAAGCTCATAAAAACTTTACTGTATATCAAATGGATGTAAAAACTGTATTTTTAAATGGTGAGTTAACTGATGAAGTATATACATCTCAGCCCAAAGCATTTACAGATCCTTCGAAGCCTGATCATGTATATTTTAGACAAGTCACTGTATGGCCTTAAACAAGCACCAAGAGCTTGGTATGATGCCCTTTGAAATTATCTGTTGAAATGTGGCTTCAACAAAGGTGCAGTAGATACTACTACCCTATTTATTAAATGCCAGGGTCCCAATATCATAGTTATTCAGATATATGTGGACGATATAATATTTGGGTCTACGAATACAGAATTTTGTAAAAAGTTCGCATTTTTAATGTCCCAAAAATTTTAAATAAGCATGATTGGTGAAATAAATTTTTCTTGGGTCTACAAGTAAAACAACTAAGGGATGGCATTTTCATTAATCAGTCAAAATACATTCAAGACATGTTAAAGAAATTTAACATGGTAAAAAGTACACCCATGAAAACACCAATGGCTCCAGATTCTAAATCTAAACTCGATGAGTACATCTCAAGGAAACCTATTGATGTAACTCATTATCGACGGATAATTGGGTCATTAATGTACTTTACCGTGAGTAGACCAAATATTATGTTTGCTACCTGTGTCTATGCTAGATATCAAGCACATCAAAAAGAATCACATTTGGCTCCTGCCAAACGAATATTAAGATATCTGAAGGGAACTCCCAACTTAGGTTTGTGGTATCCCAGAGAATCATCATTGACGTTAACTGCCTTTTCTGATGGTGATCATGCAGGTGATAAAATGGATCGGAAGAGCACATCAGGAGCAATACAATTTCTTGGTGTCAAACCTGTCTGCTGGTGATCCAAAAAGCAACATTGTGTCTCACTATCAACAGCAGAAGTTGAATACGTTGTTGTATCATCTTGCTGTTCACAAGTGCTGTGGATGAAGAGCCAACTGAGAGACTACAGGTTTACACCTACAAAGATTCCTATCTATTGTGATTCACAGAGTGCAATTGCAATCGCATCCAATCCGGTGTAACGCTCAAAAATTAAACACGTCGATATCCGTTAACATTTCATAAAAGATCATGTAGAAAATGGAAACGTAGAATTATATTTTGTACCAACTGAATATCAACTAGCTGATTTGTTCACCAAAGCGTTAGAGGAAAAACGCTTTAACTTTTTGGTATACAAATTGGGTATGTTGAATCGGTAGATTTAAACATTCAGTTGTTACACAGTATAATTTTAATTTTACAATTTTTTTTCTTGATTTAAATAGTTGTTAATCTCATGTGATTTAGAAGTCTTTAATTATTCTGAGATTTAACAAAATCGAATTGTAATGTGCAGGGGGAGCTGACGGGAAATTTTATCTGATAATTGTTAGACGGAAAATTTTAATATGATATTTGTATATATGATAATTTTTTTTCTGATTTATTGCAGGGGGAGCAATCTTAAAAAATGATATACATCTGAGGGGATCTTAAATGCAAAATTCAAGGGGGAACAACAATTTTAGTACATTTTAGTTTTGCTTAGTTATTTTTTTTAGTTCATTTTATTTTTTTGTTGCTTAAATTTTTTTTAGTTGATGATTTGTTTAGTTTTATATTTTTTGTGAAGTAATATTTTTTTTAGTTAAATGGACTTATGAGTGAAAAAATAAGTTTGGGATATAATTTTTTAGTAGGCCGGGTTTTTACAAATGCTATTTCTCTATAAATTTGAATTTTGAATTCAAATTTCACTTTTTCGATTTCCGGCTACTGTTCTCTTTCTACCAAACTCTCTCAACCTTCCTTAATCACGAAGCAACCCACGAATCTGTGAGAGATTTCAAAATTTTTGTTGTAATTTGTAAGTATTTCAGTTTCTTATTAGTGTTTAGTAATTTTCAGCTTTATTTTTTTAGATTTATGTTCTTTTATATGCAACTGTGTGTGTTCTTGGTGTTTCGGTGTGTGTATTTGTGTTATTTTGATTTTGTGGTTTGTACCTGAAATTGAATGTATGGTTGTGATTATATTGGTCACATAAGCTTGAATATCAAATTTCAAGTCTTACATTTAACCATACGACATTTAATTTGATTTTAAAATTCAAAAGTTTCGAAAGTTTGAACATTCTGTAACTTAGATTTTAAATGGAATAAATGGTGTTTTTAGGATAAGATCAGTAAAGGAAAGTTGTTACACATCAATTTACAAGCAGGATAGTGCAAAGGAATAGCTTAATATGTCTATGGAACTAAATTTTTGAATTTCTAGAAAGAATATGTGGCTTAGAAAAATTTTATGTTCAAACTCGATCAAAGGTTGATTCGAGAAAATTCTAGTTTAGATCGAGTTGGACAACATACCATTTGAGAAAACACTGGGTTTTAATCGCGTTTGATAGTATTGGGACTTCAAAATTTTAAAGTCATCAAACTCGGTTGAAACATGGCTCGAGAAAATTCTTTCTTTAATGGAGTTGGGTAAATGTCTTGTTCGAGAAACCCTTCTTTCATGCGAGTTGGTTTTCAAAAGGACTTGGTATTTTTTTAATGTTCTTTCAACTCGGACAACATGTTATTCGAGAAAACTTCAATGTTGTTCGAGTTGATCAAAAGGTCATTCGAGAAAAGTTCAAGGTGTTTCGAGTTTATCAAAACTTCATTCGAGTTTATCAGTTTGTCAACCGAGGTTGGTTAAGGGTCATGCGAGTTAGGTTCCTTATCATCCGAGAAAAATCATGAATCATTCGAGTTTATCCCTTCTTGATTCGAGTTTGGAGCCAAAATTTTCAAAATTTTTCTAAGTGTGGGAATTTTTAATTTTTCAGAGAAATTTCACATTCGTTGAGAAAATTTTAAAATATGTGTTTTATCAACATTAGTCTCTTAACGATTGACATTGGAGTCCTGACAATAATATTTTAATATTATTGTCTGGAATTCGGATACTTTTAACAATAAAACACATATTTTTCTAATTTCTTGTTAAATGTTTTATTTTTCTATCTACAGGATTAAATTTGTCTTTCCGTCATTTCTAACATGTTTGTTATTTTTACAGGAAACAAATGGCATCCCAAGCCCCCACCCAAAAATCCAGTTCCTCAGATTTTCATTCATCCTATAATCATACACTGGTCTCTAAACCAGTTAAATATGCTTCCGTCACTAGACCATCACCCTCATCACCAATCCTTAAAACACAATTGGTCAAACCTAAACACTGTTTAGCCTCGCTGGATAATAATCATAGATTTGATCCTAATGTCATCCAAGAGAGCCATCCCGTTATTGTTGAAATCCTCAAAGGTCACCCTCTTGGGTATCTTTTGAAAGACAAACCTTATATTCCTCTCGTATACCTAAATCAATTATGGCACACCATAAAATTTGTGCCTGCTGAAGGAGATCACCATTTCAAAGTCTAAATGGATCAATTCAAGGCCAAAATAACCTTTAGCCAGACTGCGCCATAATCTGTTCCTACCAAGACGGATTTATGCAGTCAATTGTAGACTTTGATGATTTTGTTTCTGATTATGAATTATGTAAGAATCTAATCTGCCTGGGGTATTCCAAACCACTGGAAAAGAGCTCAAAGTTTCATAGAAATGGTTTAAACGGAGTGTGGTATACCCTGTTCGACATCATCAATAGGTGTATGACCTCAAAGGATACATGAATTAACAGAAGAAGCATCCATTGCTTAAGGCTCTTTCATGGGATTGCCTTCAACAAATATTATGACTATGCACAATGCATATGGGAAGATCTGAAGGAAGTTATGTTAGCAAAAATTACAAGTACAGTACGGAAATTTTTGCCACTTCAAAGATTTATACAAATTTTGATCAGAGGTATTCTGAGGGCTAACGACAAAATTCCGAAGAGATCCAATGCTCAGAAATGCCTAGATTATGATGATGATGAGGATAACGATGATAATTTAGGAGGTGTTGAAATGATTGCAATATCTCAACCTGAAAGTTTACCTGAGATATATATTGTTGAAATTGCAAGAATGAGTGTGAGAGAGATCTCAACCCTAGACAACCAAGATGAAACCACATCTGCTGTTAGCTCTCATATGGGAGTTAGCATTAAAATAGCCAGTACCCCACTGGCGACTGCACAGCTAACCAGTTACTCGCCTTCTTCTAAAAAAAAGGTGTTTCAATTTTGCACTGGGATTTTGCATATAATCTATCCTGGAATCCTTTGGATTCCATGGATATTGAACAAACAGCTGCCCGCGTGTACAGTTTCTCATGAACCTGTCTTAGAACATATACACGATAGGACACACGAGTCGACTCCATCCGTTGGAGTAAGTGCAGAAGGACTTCGTGTCCCTGCCGGAACAACCACAGTGTTGGAAGCATCTGTTGCTCCTTCACTTGAAATGGTAGGAAGTCCAGTCAGAGCAATGACTTTGCCATCTCTGAGCACAGGCCACACAGAAGTTCTTTTTACAAGTTCTACTGTTGTGTCAATTTGAAGTCTAGGTGACCCAGTAGTTAGATGTCAGGATCTAAAACTAATTAACCAAGACTAACTGATTTGAGTTTATCAGAGTATAAATCAATAATCTTGCTTTGAATCAAAGTTTAATTAAGAAGTTTGCGGAATAACACTTAACTATTTTAACAAAAACTTTCAGAATCAATAATAAGTAAACACAAGAAATAATCAAAACTGATTGTATTGCTGAATTCAATGATTACAATCACCTCTAATATGTTTTATTAGACGAAGAACACAGACTGTTCTTAGGGTTTTACAACCTTAGAGGCTTATGAAAACTTAATCAACAAAAGCAATTAAAGACTCGAATATGCAGAAAACTCTTATACAATAGAAAGACATATTCTATGTATTTATATTGCTTCTTGATTTGTTTCCTTGAAGGACTATGACTTCTCTGATAATAGATATGCTGGAATCTTTATGTAGATATATTTTCCTGAATATCAGCACTTTCTGTTTATGAAACTGTTGAGCAGGTTGAATCACTTGACAGCATGAACAGAGCAGCTTGAGTTGATTTACTCTGGCAGCTTGAACTTTTACACTGGCAGCTCGAGATTCTTCAACTAACAGCATGAACTTTGTATTTACATATAAACTCTACTAACAGTTTGAGAAGTCTAACTAACAGCTTGAACCTTCTTAGACTATTTCCCAACAATCTCCCCCTAACTTAAATTCTTTGTACATGACTTTAAGTTCTATACAAATAAGGAAATGAATAAGTAAACTGTTATTTACAAACCAAGGCTTTCAAAAACTTACAACTGTGCAAGTTTCTGATTTACAGCCTTCAAAAAATCTTTCTTCATCTCATCTCTATCACAAGATACTCTAATGGATTTTATCTGAAGTAGCATATCTTTTGGTAAATCATAAAATTCGAGATTGAAGAATATACCAGGTCCATCTGAGAATTTGATTCTGTATGTCCTTGATTTAACAAACAGATCAACTTGCTTGATCTTCTTTCCCTTCTTCATAGCATCCTCTATTTCTTTCCTTGCAGATTCAGGGTCAACAATAGATTTTAGATCTTTAATGATTTGCTTCACTTGTGGTAGAGCAGATCTAACTTGTGTCACAGACCCAATATTATGCATCCTGCTAAGCTCATCTCTGGTCAACTTCTGAACCATATGCCAAAATGTATCATACTCTTCTTCTGGTCCAGATTCTCTTTTCACCACAAACTTAAATCTTAAGTCAATATTATCCAGTGGCTTAGCATACCAGTAGTTGATCAGAGGTTTTGTAAAATCATGTTGATCCTGCAGTTTCTCTATCTCCATTGCCTTTTGTAGTTGTTGCTCATACAACACCTTTTTCACTTGATCTAGCTTTGCTTGAGGTAATGGCTCAGATGCAGGAATGGAAGCAGCAGCTTGATCAGAAGAAGCAGGGACACTGGTAGCAGTTTGAACATGGCTTGTATCAGTTTGAACTGCTTCTTGAGGTGTTTGGACTTCTTGGGAGACTTTTGCTTTCTTTCTTTTATCCATTTCTTTATCATGGATAGCCTGCAACCTTTCTGTGCTCATGGACTGAGCCATCTTCTTTGGAATGCCGGCTGCAAAGGCAAAGTTAATCAAAAATCTTCTGTGTTCAGCCTGAGAGTGCCCTGTTGGCAGCTTTCTCTTCTTCTCTCCTTGTTTACCCACAAACCCTTTTAGGTAATCACCTAAGGTTTCATCATCATCCATTGGGAGCTGGGTTTGCTGATCTAATTCTTGATCCTGTTCCTCTGCTAACTTTTTGGCAATTTCAGCATCAAAGTCAATCTGGGCTTCTCTGGAAGAAAACTTGTGCTTTGGAGACTCAATTAAGATGCCCTTGCCCTTGTCTTTTGTAGCTTGGACTGTACTTACTGGAGCTTGAACACCGTCCCTTATATCAACTCCGGTTGCTTTTGAAGAAGCAGCTTGAGTTTCTAGGCTAACAGCTTGAGAAGCTGTTGGGACTGTTAGCCTAGACGGTGGAACTGTTGAGGCAGCTTGGACTGATGGTGTTGGAGCTGCTTGGACTGATTCAGGAACCTCCTGATTCTCCCCCTTTTTGGAAGCATTGGTTTGGTCAGGAGGACCTATAACCTTTGCCCCTTGGGTTTGAATCAAACGCTCTAATTGAATGATCTTATTTCCACAAAGGGTAAACCCCTTATGGAGATAATCCATTCTTTGATTTTGAGCCATTTCTGATTACTTTAGGGCCATAATTTGTGCACCCTGTGCAGCAATGATGGACTTTTTGTATTCCAGCATAGCTACAACAGGTTTCATCTTGGGATCCGTCAAAAGCATTAGTTGCAGACTAGCCTCAAGATCAGTAAACACCTGTGGTGCTTGTGATCTATCACTGGCATGAATACCAGAAGTAGAAACCTCTGGGCCCCTCTGTTCTTGGTTCTGGGGACTTCCAGCTTGTGTTTGCACACTTGCTGTTTCCATGGGCGTGGTCTTACTGATGTTGGCCCTGTCATGTGCCTCTTGTGCAGAGACAGCAGTAGTGCCAGCCACAGAACCCATATGAACAGTCTCTGAAGAGATGTTCACCTCCTGAGTGAGGATGGGAGTGTCCTCAATTGGTTCCCTTTGGATATTCTGTGCAGAAGTGTCCTCCTGCACAGGGATATATGGCTCTTGTCTGAGGGCTGAGGAGAAAGGAGCTCCTGGTCCCATTTTCCTTTTATATAGAAATTTTAGTGGGGGTGATGGCTGTACAAAAGGATCAGAAGGAATTTGCGTATCATGAGGAGTGGGTTGGGGTCCTGGGGGTGAAGCAGTAATGATAGGTTGAGCCTGCTCAGGACCCTCTCCTCTGTTTCTTGGGATGATGTTCATCATTGCAAAAGGCAATGGAACATCTACACTCAAAAAATTGGCACTTTGTTTTAAAAGCCTCTTTATAGAAGATAGTGAGTGCCTATGGGAAATATGTATCCTCTTATGTAAATGAGAAGTAGTGCAGGTGTGTGCAATGATTTCTGCTAAAAATCTGGGATACATTAAAAATTTCCCATTCTTTAGGGAATGATGCCTTAACATCCCCTGAAAAATCATGTTTGAAAAATTGAACCGTTGGCCTGTTGAAAAGCACACTAAGGCAGTGGCAATGTTAGAAGAAAATTCTGACGAACCAGTTCTTTTGGGGCTCATACACTGCTGAATAATATGTACAAGATATTTCCATTTAGGAGAAAAATGGGCTTTCAAGAAAGTAAATGAATCAGCAGGACCCCTATAACCTATATTATAAAGACCAGTATGTAAAGCATTAAGGGTTAGGTCTGTTATACCTGTGGCATCTTGAAGATGCAAATGGTGCCGAATGGATTCCTCAGTGATGGTGATGGGAGTGCCATCAATTTTGGATAGTATAGAGGGAATACCATTGATGGTTTGAATAGTGGCACGGTTCCAGAACTGTTCGATATGCAATATGTATATGGTGGGATTTATATTGAGGGCATGGTGGATATGGGAGTGTCTTAGAAAATCTATCATATCATGGAATGGCTGAAGTTCAGATTATTTGAGAGAGTATGGAAGGCAGTTGTGTTCTTTGACAAACTCCATGGAAGATTGATCGGAGATTTTAGGGTTGCAAAGAAGACTGTGTGAATCGTTCAGAGAGGAAAAGGAAGGTCGTGGAAGAAAACTTTGTAACTGGTAGTTACAACTGAACGAAACTGGGACCTTTAAAGGTTTTGAAAAAGGTTGGGTCCCGCGCACACATATTTAAAAATTACCTAAATGCCCTGCACACTTTGACAGATCAAGTGAATAACTAACAGTCCGAGAAAATGAACTAGCAGCTTGAGAAAATACTCAAGCTGTTAGTTGAAAATTATGCATCTTTTTAATGAAACAGTGACTCCCCCTTAAATAAGCATACGAAGTAAATAATAATGAAAACAAATTAATCCATGTTTACCATACCAATATTTGATACCAGGAAAGTGAATCTTCCTACATCAAAAGGTTTTGTGAATAGATCAGCTAACTGATCAACAGTATGTATTTTGGTAACTTGGATTAATTTCTTCTCATTACAATCCCTTATGAAATGAAATCTGATGTCTATATGCTTGGTTTTTGGGAATTTCACTGGGTTTTGCACAATGCTGATTGCACTTGAATTGTCAATGTAAATAGGAGTGGATAAGAAATTCATACCATAGTCTCTCAGCTGATTTTGAATCCACATTACCTGGGAGCAGCAGCTTGCAGCTGCTACATATTCTGCTTCAGTGGATGATATGGACACAGTTGTCTGCTTTTTGCATTGCCAAGAGACCAGTCTTGCTCCTAAGTATTGACATCCACCAGTTGTGGATTTTCTGTCAATGTTTCAACCACCATAGTCACTGTCAGAATAAGCAGTTAGTTCAAGGGGAGAGTCTTTAGGATACCATAGGCCTAACTGTGGTTGGCCTTTGAGATATCTAAAGATTCTTTTGACAGCAACCAAGTGAGAATCCTTTGGAGAGCATTGAAACCTAGCACACACACAGACAACAAACATTATATCAGGTCTAGAAGATGTTAGATACATGAGTGATCCTATGAGAGATCTGTATAAATGTATGTCCACATCTATGCCATCTTTGTCTGTATGGAGTTGCTTGTGAGGATCCATTGGAGTGCTTGCAACCTTTGTGTCTTGATACCCAAACTTTTCTAGTATGTCTTTCACATACTTTGATTGACTTATGAAAAGTCCAGTGGGCTTCTGCTTGACTTGCAATCCCAGAAAGAAAGTGAGTTCTCCCATTGAACTCATTTGAAACTTTTTGTGCATTAAAGCTTCAAACTCAAAGCACAGACAGTCATTGGTTGAGCCAAAGATAATGTCATCAACATAGATTTGGACAAGCAGAATCTCAGCCTTGATAGACTTAGTGAAAAGTGTTTTGTCCAGAGTGCCTCTCTTGAACCCATTCTGTAGAAGGTGGGATGACAGAGTGTCATACCACGCTCTGGGGGCTTGATGGAGACCATAGAGAGCCTTGTCTAGCTTGTAGACCCTGTCTGGATACTTGTAGTCTTCAAAACCAGGAGGTTGACACACATAGACCTCTTCTTCAATTGTCCCATATAAAAAGGCAGACTTCACATCCATTTGATACACTTTAAAACCTTTGAAACTTGCATAGGCCAAGAATAGTTTGATGGCTTCAATTCTTGCCACTGGGGAAAATACATCATCATAATCTATGCCTTCTTCTTGAGTGTACCCTTGTGCTACTAGCCTTGCTTTATTCTTGAGGACTATCCCTCTCTCATCTTTCTTGTTCCTGAACACCCATCTTGTACCAATTGCTCTCTTACCTTTAGGAAGATCCACCAGAGTCCATACATTCTGAATCTTGAACTGTAGAAGCTCTTCTTGCATTGCCTCAATCCAGGATGAGTCTTTTAATGCTTCTGATGCCTTTCTAGGTTCTAGTTGAGACATGAAACAGGCATTCTCAAAGGCAGCTAGACTGAATTCAGGAATTGCTTGTTCAGCAGCAGCAGTCTCATTTTGAACCATTTTCCTTGTTTGTACAGGAGTGCTTGGATCACCCAGTATTTGATTGAGAGGATAATACTTGTGAACTCTTAGTGTAGGCTCTCTCTCTGTCTGATAAGAGGATCCAAGATTTGTATCATCTCCATCAGGACCAGTGAATGATTCAGCTTCTGGAACAGCTTGACTTGAATCTGGGACTGTTTCCCTTTGTGTTGGAGCTGTTCTTTCAGGACTTGGGAGTGGCACTTCAGTGTCTGGATTTGTATCATGTTGAGCATTCAGAACCCCTGGAGGGTCACATGACAGAAGTGGTATAGAGATATATTCATCCCAATTTGTTAGATCTGCAGCAGTTTGAAACTGTGTGCCAACAGCTTGAGAATTTGTAGTGGCAGCCTGAGAGTTTGTGTTGACAGCTTCAATTCTGTTTGCATCAGTGTCTGCAGGATACTCAACAAAGCTCAGAGAATTTGTTAGTGAGTCTAGGTCAAACAACCAGTCAGGACCAGTGCCTTTGACATTTGCAGTATTTTCATTAAATTCAACATTGGCACTTTCTTCAATGGTTTTAGACACTATTGTATACTATATAGGCTTTGCTTTGACTTGAGTATCCTACAAAGAATCCTTCTTCAGCCTTACTTTCAAACTTCCCTAAGTGAGTCTTAGTGTGGAGAATAGTACATGGGCATCCAAAAGGCTTGAAGAAAGCTATTAGGGGACTTCTGTTATGGAATAACTCATAGGGAGTTTTCCCTTGTGATTGGACAACCTGAACCCTATTCAGAACATAACAGGCTGTATTAACAGCTTCTGCCCAAAAAGTCATTGGCAGTTTTGAATCAGCTAGCATAGTTCTAGCAGCCTCAATTAATGTTCTGTTCTTTCTTTCAGCAACACCATTTTGCTGGGGTGTTCTTGGTGCACTATACTGTCTAGCAATACCTTTGGACTCACAGAAACTGGATAGAATATGATTTTTAAATTCAGTTCCATTGTCTGATTTTATCACCTTAACTTTTGAGTTGGATTGATTTTCTATCTTAAGAATAAATGACTTAACTAGCTCAGCAGTTTCATCTTTAGTCCTAAGAAAGTAAACCCAGGTAAATCTGGGGAAATCATCAACAATAACTAAACCCTTTTATTCAAACTCAAGACAGATGTTGGACCAAATAGATCCATATGAATCAGCTGAAGAGCAGATGAGATTGAATTTACTTCTTTGACCTTATGAGAAGTTTTGTGTTGCTTGCCTTTAAGACATGCTACACAATGATCATCACATATGAACTCCTTTTGTGGTAAACCTCTTACCAAATTCTTTTTTACTAAAACATTCATGGACTTGAAGTTCATGTGACACATCCTTCTATGCCAAAGGGCAGACTCATTTGATGATGCTTTGGATATCAAACAGCTTAAAGTATTTGATTTAGATAAAAGATCTGTGTCCAGACAGTAAACATTGTCCTTTCTTGGTGTTCTTAGTAAAACATGATTTTCAGGAATTTTGAAATCTTTTGAAATGACAATGCACTCAGAATCTGTAAACAGAACAATGTTTTGTTTGTCACAGATTTGAGAGACACTTAATAAATTGTACTTAAGCTGTTCAACATACAAAACATCATGGAATTTCATGTTGCCTGCATTAACAGTACCTTTACCTGTAACCTTACCTCCTTTTGAGTTGCCTCCAAATGCAACAAAACCTCCATCAAAGCCTTTGAAATTTGACAAGCACTCAGAATTGCCTATCATGTGCCTAGAGCATCCACTGTCCAAATGCCATCTTGATTTATGAGGTGACCTGTGGTTGCCCTACACAAACAAAAGCTTAGTCAGTAGTGGAGTAAACCCAAACCAAATTGGTTTTGGGTTGGCCTTGTACATTGACATAACTAAACACTGTTTTTGACTTTTTATATTTTGTGAGATCCACTGATGGAGTTTTTGGAGAGTATTTAGTGATTATATGAGGTATCCAGGTATTTTGATCATCTTTTCTTCTAACAGTCAGATGATTCACTAGCAGTTCCAGATTGATGCTTAGCAGTCTGATCTGTGGTTTTGGTGCTAACAACTTCAGATTTTGCACTAACAGCTTCAGAATTTGGCTTAGCAGTCTGATCTTTTGCATCAGCAGTTGGATCTGAGGATCTGTCCTTGACACACCATATTTGTTTAAAATTTGATTTAGGCTTTGCCAAAACTTGTTTTTGGTGTGTGGACTGTTTTTTATTAACTTTTGAAGGCCTGTGATCAACTGTTTTCTTTGGAACTGATGTGGAAGGTTTCACCTTTGAAGTTTTTCCATGAATAGGACTTGACTTTTTATGAATCACAGTCTGTTTTGCAACAGTTGGTTTATAAAAACAGTCCTTGGCCAAGTGATTTTTCCTTCCACAGTGAAAACACCTTTTGACTATTTGAATTGGAGAACCAGATTTATTTGACAATATCTGGTTCGTGTTCCTCTGATTTCCCCTTACCTGCTGTTGTTTGGGAAACTTTTGAACACCATGCTTTTGACATGTGCAGATTGGAACATTTTTACCCCTTTTATTATTCTTTGAAAAAGATGCAGTGTTACAGTTAGAATGTACAGAAACTTGTGGAGCAGCATTGCATACACTCATCTTTTCTTTTTCTTTCTTACTGGGGGCTTGGATCTCTATGGGTGCACTCATTGTTTTGTGTTCTTTCTCAACTGCTATACACTCACAGTCTCTCTTTTGAATCTGATCTTCTTTTGATTCAGGACTGTTATCAAGGATAGGATCTACAATAGTCATAGACTCATCTAGTGGTTCATTGACAAGTCTATCAGCAACCTCACTCATTGGATGAATGTACTTGTTGTTGTATGGAGGTGGAGTAGCCCTGTATCCTATGTCTTCTTTGGGATTAACCTGAGATTTTACCCTATCTTTAAATTGGACTTCCATTAGGTGTTCCAGCTTTTGATTTGCCAACTTGAAGTTACCTAGATCTATGTTAACAGATTCTAGTTTCTTATTAGCCTCTAACACCTTTTGTTCAGTCTCTTCTACCTTTTTATTTAGGGATTCTATTTTCTTATTTAGTTCCTTTTTCTCCCACTCATGATATGTTCTATCATGTCCCATTTGAATCTCATTATCCTTATACTCATTGATCTGTTTTTCAAGATCTTCTATGGCTTGCATGTATTCATATCTCCTTTCTTCCATCTTAGCTAGAGTTTTGCACATGCTCTCATTATGATCTCTGTATTTTTTAACCATATTTTTGTATGATTGAGAGCAGAGTTTAGAATTTACCTCAGCTAGTAGTTCAGTGGAAGGGACACTTGATGTTTCTGCCATCAGAGCTTGATTTTGAAACTCTTCCTCTGTCTGATCACTCCAATCAAACACATTGTCTTCTTGGGAGACAAGTGCTGTTGATGATGATGTCTGATTGGGCTGTGGAGTCCTTGATGACTGTTGTCCTTGAGATCTACATTCTCTGGCAAAGTGACCAAGCTTATGACACTTGTAGCACTCAACTTTTGTCTTATCAAAGGCTGGTTTGCCTTCTGTTTTAGCTTGAAAGTTGGTCCTTCCAGTTCTTTTAAGAAACCTTTTGGCCCTCATGGTCAGCATTGCATGTTGCCATTTTAAATCCATCTCTTCAAGATCATCTGGATGAATTTGTTCTAAATCTTCAGTATTTAGGGCAAACAGTCCATCATTGGCCACAAAAGCCTCATAGTGAGCTTCAGTAGAGTTGCCATCACCACCTGAAAAGGAATCACAGTTATTAGATTTTTCAGAAGACAGAAGAGCAGTATTGTGATTATAAGAAAAAGATTTCTTTTTAGTATCAATCTCAGTCTCAAACACTCTCAGACTGTTGTACAGATCATCCAGTTCTATCTCATCAAGAGTGTCTTTGGTTCTCCATTGTGCAGCATAAACTGTCCATTCTTCTCCAAGAGATCTGAGAAATTTTCTGTTGACTTCATCTTGATCCAGATTGACTTTTGCACTTTCCAGTTCACTTATCAGTTTGTTGAACCTGTCAAAAATTTGAGTAAGGTTTTCATTCTTGCCACCAGAAAAGTTCTCATACTGTTGTTTCAAGAGATCCTTTTGATTTCTCTTGGTACTGGCATTACCAGCAAATCTTTTCTCTAAAGCATTCCAAAGAGAATGAGCAGTATAAAACTTTTTGAACTGATGTTGATAAGCATTAGGAATGGCTATTTGTAAAAGTGTAAGATCTTTCACTTCATTCATTCTAGCCTTTCTTTCAAGTTCAGTTTTTGGAGGAGTTTTGACTGGTTTTCCCTCATCATCAAGTTCTGGATCAACTACAGGAGGAAATTCAACAGCTTCCCATATGGCATAGTCAATGAATTGGATATGCTGTTGAATCCTGAGTTTCCACATCTCAAACTCAGTGGGCTTGAGCATAGGCACTTTGAGTCCTTGCCCAGATCCACTGCTGCTATTTTCAAATTCCATTGTAAAAGATTAAAAATTTGAAAGAAAGTTTTCGACTTTGAAAAACAAAGAACAACTTGGCTCTGATACCACTTGTCAGGATCTAAAACTAATTAACCAAGACTAACTGATTTGAATTTATCAGAGTATAAATCAATAATCTTGCTTTGAATCAAAGTTTAATCAAGAAGTTTGCGGAATAACACTTAATTATTTTAGCAAAAGCTTTCAGAACTAATAGCAGATAAACACAAGAAATAATCAAAACTGATTGTATTGCTGAATTCAATGATTACAATCACCTCTAATCTGTTTGATTAGACGAAGAACACAGACTGTTCTTAGGGTTTTACAACCTTAGAGGCTTATGAAAACTTAATCAACAAAAGCAATTACAGACTCGAATATGCAGAAAACTCTTATACAATAGAAAGACCTATTCTATGTATTTATATTGCTTCTTGATTTGTTTCCTTGAAGGACTATGACTTCTCTGATAGTAGATATGCTGGAATCTTTATGTAGATATCTTTTCCTGAATATCAGCACTTTCTGTTTATGAAACTGTTGAGCAGCTTGAATCACTTGACAGCATGAAGAGAGCAGCTTGAGTTGATTTACTCTGGCAGCTTGAACTTTTACACTGGCAGCTCGAGATTCTTCAACTAACAGCATGAACTTTGTATTTACATATAAACTCTACTAACAGTTTGAGAAGTCTAACTAACAGCTTGAACCTTCTTAGACTATTTCCCAACATTAGACATTAACCCTTTGTTACTGAAGAAAAACTCCATGAAGCTATTAGTGGAGTCGTAGCACATATGAAAAATCAATATTTAGAAATGACGACACAAATGATACATATTCAAAAGTTGTTTAAAGGAAAGTCTGTTGCTGAAGGTGTTAAAGAAAAAGATCCTCAAGAATCCATTGATGAGCTGAGAGAATTTTGTTATGATCAATTTGATGAGATGCGAGAGAGGATGATTGGTTTGGAAACTACTGTTGTTAGTGCTTTAGGATTTTTATTGGAAAGACTATCTGCTGTTGAACAGACTTACAAAGCTCAAGCTTCAGCTCCGAAGCGTAAGCATTATTAGCATGATGAAGACTCGGATGATGCTCCTCATGAAGGGGAGAAGAGGAGGAAGCTTGGTGAGTCGAAAGCTGTGTTATCGATGGTTGTTTACATTGAAAAGGTGACAGGAGGGGAAGATGTTGGAGAAGGTGGGAATTCTAAAGATAAACCTGTTGATGCTCAAAGAGAGCTGGGATTGATTCTGTATGAAGATGTTCCAGTTCCTTTAAGTATTCAATCTGGTATTTACAACTTTGATGAATATGACGACTCTGATAATGATGAAGAAGTTCAAGCGTTAATGATTGAGGGGACATAAAAGAAATTGCGATATCTGATGATGATGTTTTTGAATAGACTGATATATCATTGAGAGCTGAAAGGATAGAGATGGAAGAAGAGTTAGTTGAGGAAATCTTGAGAGACGATGTACCAACGCCAACGGTTGAAAAACCTGAGGTGACGGTTACAATCAAAGTATTATACGTTTTCGATTGAGAATGTGATGCCTCAAGTAGTCGAAGAGCTGAACGAAGTTGAGATCATGGACAAGTTTTTCAATAGTTAAATTTTAGTTGATGAATCTCAATGACAACATCATTTAAGGGTTGTAGTTCAGGAGGTAGTTCAAATAGAGATCAATGACATGTTGACTCTGCTAAATGAGGATGAAGTTAGTAAGAAAAAGATTAAAGTGTTGGATTTATCTTCAAAACAAAATGCTGAGTACATAAGAAGAAGAAATAAGCTTCCATTTCTTGAAGATCATTTGGAAAAGAAGATCTTTTGTAAGAAGCAAGCACCGTGTACTTTCTTGAAACTATTCAGAGTTTTAGAGCCAAACATGCCATATTTAGTGAACTATGCTAGTTTTCTGCATAACAAAGCTCAACAGATTGAAAAAAGTTAGAAGTGAATTCAGAATTGTTGATTTGGTGAAGATAGAAAAAGATCTATTTGTGAAAGTGTTCTATCCGACATTCACTGTAACTAGAACAGATGGGAATACTTATGTTTTCACTGAAGAAGATATGTTTAGCATGAGTTTGGTGGACATAGAAGATCTGTTTGATAAGCTATGTCGAAACAAAAGATATGAAAATTGTAGATTTGCACTGAATAATTTATTTAACTTTATGCACATCAAACTGGTTCTTATGTCAGTTCAAGATCTTCAGATTGGAGTGGAGCAAGGAATGAGGAAATAAATATCACTGCGCCAAATCGTTTTATCAGACATTTAGATGAACTTAAAGAGTATCAAGTGATCATGATCAAACATCCAGCAGTTGTTTACAAAGATAAAGAGCAAAGAAAGAGAGTCATGCAGAGTGTTGAGCTGACCAAGTTTTGTGATGGTACGTTGTAGAAAGTACTGACTGGTTTAAAAGGAAGACTTGCTGCTGATAAGAAGAGAAAAACAAAGAAGGGTGGTTTAAGTGTGAATGAAAGAAAGATGATAGTGGAGTTTATCTCAAAGATTGAGTGGAGGCTAACGAACATAAAGAGTATTCGAAGATTCGAGATGAAGCTTGGACTGACAGACTGATTATCTTTCATCAAAGGGGGAGATTGTTGGGAAATTAATTGTGTTGATGAAAGTAATAAGCCTAGGGGTCTAATTGTAATTACTTGATAGTTTCTTTGTTTATAAATAGATTGGGGCGGGTACTGTAGCAGTATGGTTTTTGTACGAATTTGCACTACATTGTACGGCTAGGTCAACATAGAGAAGTGTGCAATCATTTTGTTCTTCGTATTGTATTCTCTGATCTGGTGCAATTAATCATTCGGTTATTATTTTAATTGTTGTTATTGTTTGATGCTTAAATGTGATTGATTAATTCAGAATATCAAGGTTGGCTCATTTGATCTGCTCAGCAGAGATGAAGTTCAAGTGGCTCTGCAGTTTGTTGATGGGACTACCTTGAATATGGCCAAGTGGATTTTTGGCAATCTATGGGCCTTTGTGGAACAAGACCAACGTTCCCCATCTATAAGGTACCCCAAATTTTTAAGTCTCATCTTCAAGCATCTTTGTGATGACTCCCTATACAAGTCTCGGCCCCTTCTCAAGTCCATGATGTATCCTGTTATTGGAAACAAAGAGTTTCATGCCCCTGTTACTGTTGAGGAGCCTCCTCTCACAACACATATGAGGTGGCTACTTAATTTGGCTGAAGGACCTTCCACTATGGAGGTGGATCCAGCTGCTGCTCCCACTGCCAAATCCAAATGTTTGACTAAAAGGGCAAAACGTGCCTTGAAGTCCAGTGAACCAGGGCCTGTCCCTAAGAAGGCCAAGAAAACTAAGTCTGCTCCCTAAGTCTATGTGCCTGAGGGGGGACAGACTGCTCACCCAGGTTCATCAGTTGAACCAGAGGCCTTGTGGCCAGTGGCTCTGTGCCACCTGAGACCCGGGAACATGTTACCCCCCCTGTTTCCAGCCCAGTCTCCTCCCAGTCCAAACTCAAGACCCTGTCAATTCTCCCCCCACATAATCCAGGCTAAGGAAGAAATCGTTAGCCTAGGAAAAGACAATAAGCCTTCCTACCCAACATAACCCCTTTGGTTTGCCTCAACAGGAGCCAGTTGAAAAAAAGGTCACCCTTTCTGCATCCTCTCCTCCTATTTTGGAGAGTGGTGCACACACTATTTAGCCTGCCTCACCCCCCACTATGTCAACCCAGAGTCAGCCTGAGCCCTCTTGTTCCTCCTAATAGGAACCAGTTATACATATGAAGACCGCCACATCTAATCTCCCACCCTCTCAACAGGGTGAAGACATTGAAAGAAAGGAGTTCTTTCCACTTCACACTGTTTCCACACCATCTAAGGGGGAGGAACTTATATCTGAGGACATGCCCAACAAAAGAAGATAGCTTGATAGGAATCATGAGAAGAGGAAGATATAGAGGTTGCTCCATCCACTACAGCCAAAGGAAAAGGCAAGGCTGTTGTGGATACAGAGGTTGAAAGAAGGCTCCAACTCAAATATGACAAACCTAAAGCAAAGGAAATGAAAATTCAACTTGAAACCTATTATGAGTGGAAACAAGAACAAGCTGAGCTACTGAAAAGGGTAAAAGAGGAAGCGGCCTTTGTAAGGGCTGCACAGGTTTTGGCAGCCAAGGAGGCAAAGAAAGTAAAAATATCATCCTTGGTAGTGCAAAAGAAGTTGGAGGAAGCTGTCAAAGAAGCTGACAGTGAAAAGAGAGCAGAGAAGGAGAAAAGATCAAGGTTCTCTTTGACCAAGGAGAAGACTGTGTCCACCAGCCCCTCATCTGTTAGAACCCAGTTTCACATTGACAACCTAGACAAAAAGAAGTTTTATGATGTTGTAGAATGAAGACTGGACAAAGAGACAATTGTCAAAGTTGTTCCCACTTCAAGGAAAAATCAGCCTTGGAAGCTACAAATTACAAGATTTGGTGCTGATGGCCCGAAAATAGAGTCATATGAAGCAGCTGATGTAGCGAAAATGGGATACAAAGAATGGGTTGAAATTGCAGTTGCTTTAAGTAGTTCAAAATCTGAGACTGCTAAAACTGTTAGAGCGAAGGAAGCTGACAGAGAAAGTGAAGGGGTCGTGCCTCATTCCTGAATATATGATTAAGGGTATTTCCAAAATGTAACCCAAAATCAAACCAAGAAGATAGAAAAGGAACAAAGAACTTGAAGAGATTGTCAAGATGATTGAACAAGGGTTCTATGCCACTAAGATTAAAGGTAAGGATCACAGCCTGCCCAAAGGTGTAGAATCTGCTGAATTGAAATTTATTGAAGATCCTGATGTTGTAGTACTATTGTGGATCCCTTATCTAAAATATGTGTTTTCAAAGAGCCTCAGAGCTTCAAAAACCTGGTGTCAGACAGCTTCTTGCCTTCGATTGCATGACATCTCACATCAAGGACTTCAGGTGGAGAGTAGCAATCTTGAATCAGTTAGCAGCTTACAATGAAAGAGGTGAACTAGATAGCCAAAAGCTCTTATACCTAACACTGGAGGTTAAAAGCTTTGTAGCCAGAAAAGAAAAGTTGGCTGGTCTGGAACAAGAAAAACTCCTCCATGCTGCTGCTGAGAAAGAGAAAGATCAAGGCTCATCTACTAGTGATGCGTAGATGAAGAATGGAAGCTGACCATTAGTTGGTCAGGCTTTCCATTATTTGCTGCCAACATCAACTGTCCAATTAGTTGAAGTTTGTATTTGTACATAAGTTGTACTTTTTTCTTTGTAAACATTTATTGTTTAGTCAGTTTTCATTATCTATAAGCTGATCATTTACCTTACTTATATGTTGTAATTTCATTTCTGCAAAATTGTAATGTAAATGTATATAGTGGTGACTGATATGATTAGTCTTAGACTGAATATTGCAATTAGGGGGAAATTGTCAGGCACAAAAAGGCCTCAATCAAACCTGTTCTATATCATATGGATAGATTTCTAACCAAACCAGTTTGATACACTTAAGGGGAGATCTAAAGGCTTTTTAATGCCTTAAATCAAACCTGATAAGTGATCTGCAAAATCAGTCTAAGTCTGTTTTACACTGTTACATTAGTTGTAACTTGGCAGTTTGACAAAGATGTCCATAACTGTTGGACATGTTTGACTAAATTTGTCTAAACTGTTGATGTCGGTTGAACTATTTTGACATAGTGGTGTGTTCTGTTCTTTGTGAACAGAACTTGTTTTTTGTGAATAGGTCTAACACTTCATGGAATATGTTTCCATGTCCTCATGCAATGTCTTGAACATAAAGATCAGTCTATAACTCAAGACAATGTCAAAAAAGAGAAACTGCAAACTCTGTTAAAGCTGTTCTGAAGCTTGAAGACAAAGAGGATATCTGAAACGGGAGACAGACCATTTCTTATACCAAAATAGCCTTACAAGGAAGAGTAAAGGTCTTAAGTTGACATTCCTCTTTTGGGTAAATCTAAAATAAATAGAGACAAAAAGGAAATGACAAAGATTCTACAGCAAGTGGACAAAGCCTAATCAGTCAGACTTCATCTGATGCAGAAAAGCAGTTCTGTCTTTTTCCAAAGACATTCCCACTTTCTCTACAACCAATGAAGAAGCTTCACTTGGATTCTATATATGACTATAAAAGAGAAGCTTCCAAGGATAGAGAGTATCAAGAGAGACATCCACAAATAGAGAACGTGTATTGCAAAGAACAGTGTGTTTTTCATGCATGCATATTCTGATTCAACTTGAGTGATATAGCTGAGTGTGTCTAAGTTGTTTAGCCTCAAAGTTGTTCAATATTTGTCTTGTGTAAACAGCAAGGGAATCTTAGTGAGTCATTTCATTGTAACTACTTTGAGTGAGTCTTAGATTAATTTAAAGTGTGTTGTTAAATTCTGTCTTCACAGTTTGGATTATTCCGCAATCCAAACTTGTTTGTAACTTTAACAAGTGTTAATATATACATATAAACATTGAGAAAAGCGTGTGATAAAGGATTAACTGTATTCATCCCCCCCCCCCCTCTACAGCTTATTTAAACATACTTGGGAAACCTTTTTGGACCTAAACAGACATCACTTTATAAGAGATCACATCCAAAAAGGTAATGTTGTGGTATCTTTTGTTCCTACAGAAGATCTTCTTAAAAATATGTTAACCAAACCTCTTGATGAAAATAGGTTTAATACCCTTGTATGCAACCTGGGAATGTTAAATAAAAGCGACTGAGTGTCATTGATGTTCAAAGGTTACTTGAGCAAATTTTCTAAAATCTCAAACAACAGCTTTGGCAGAACAGGTTCCACTAGTTCTGTACTTAGCCAGTTCTTTAAGATATGAACAGGTTTCACATGTAAGAGCTTTGGCTGAATACAGTTTTCAAAACCAAATGTTTTCAAAAAACATGTTCATGTGTCTAAACCTAAAGCCTACTCACTATGTATCCTGTCAAACAACACACGCCTAGTAATCTATTCAGTTTTTAAACAGATTTCATATAGAAACCTGTCCATATACAACTTCACTGGTTTCATTAATAGGTTACAAACTAATTAGGTCTGATGAAACTCTTTCATCACAGGTTTCAACAACAGCTTGAACATCTAATTTAAATTAACCTTTATTCACATTTAAGTTATATAACTTACGTATTTATTTAACTTAATTACCTGCGGATAATGTGTGTTGCGTGTTAAAGTAAAGAAAACAGTGAAGTTGGTCTGACACACATGCTGACGTGGTAACCGTTCCGTTAGTCATCACATTCCAAATCAACCGCCCTTTTCTCTCTCCCACTATCTCACATTCAAAGTCCTATAAATACAAAATATCATTGTTTCATCTTCTCCTTCACTATTGCGACCCACCCTATACATCCAAACTCTCTGAAAATCCCTACCTACCATCAAAATACTTTGTTTCTGTGTTTCCTACATCCTCATCACCAACCTCAAAAATGGCTTCTCGTAATCCCCTATTCCCTGTCTTTTTGGGTGATGATGTTGTTAAGGACCCCTCTGTCATCACCACTCTCACCATCAAACCAACCAACTACGTGGCCAATCGAATAATACCAAAAAACTATTTTGGTATAGGCTATGAACCTATGGTGGAGTTCTTTAAGGCACACCCACTGCACCATGCAATGACAACCAATCCTGGTGTCATGTATCAGGAGATGGTCTATGAGTTCTGGTATACTTGTTCCTATGATTCAGCCACTCAGGTCATTAGAGGAACCATTCTCAACAACACTAAGGTTGTTGAGATCACTGCTGACGTACTCCAGGAGGTACTCCATTTGCCTCTGGTTCAAAAGAATGATAAACCACAACCAAAGAACCAACAGATGGGTAACTTTCTACGATGTTGTGGTGTGTCTGCATCAAGGATGCGAGCCACATTGTTTAGGAAGGAGTTAGCCTCAACTTACAACTTTCTCTTTGCCTCAGTGGTAATGAGTCTGAGCTGCAAGGTTGTCTCATTTGATCAGCTCAGTAGAGATGAACTTCAAGTGGGTCTACAATATGTTAATGGGACTACCTTTAATATGGCCAAGTCGATTTTTGGAAATCTGAGCACTTTTGTGGAACAAGACCAACATTCCCCATCTGTAAGGTACCCTAGATTTTTAAGTCTCATCTTCAAGCATGTTTGTGGTCACTCCCTATACAACTCTCAGCCCCTTCTCAAGTCCATGACGTTTTCTGTTCTTAGAAACAAATTATTTGATGCCCCTGTTACTGCTCAAGAGTATCCTCTCACAACACCTATCAGGAGGCTGCTTGGTTTTTTAGAAGGACCTTCCACTATGGAGGTGGATCCAACTGCTATCTGACTGCAAAATCCAAATCGCTAACTAAAAGGGCAAAATGTGCCCTGAAGTCCAGTGAACCAGGGTCCGTCCACAAAAAGGCCAAGAAAACTAAGTTTGCTCCCTCAGTCTCTGTGCCTGAGGGGGGGATAGACTGCTCACCCAGGTTCATCAGTTGAACCAGAGGCCTTTGTGGCCAGTGGCTCTGTGCCACCTAATACCAGGGAACATGTTACACCCCGTACTTCCAGCCCAGTGACCTCCCCGGTCGAAACACAAGACCCTATCACTTCTCCAAGCAAATACTCTAGGCTAAGGAAGATAGCCTTATCTAAGAAAAAGACAATAAGCCTTACTACCCAACATAGCACCTCTGGTTTCTCCCAACATGAGCCACTTGAAATAGAGGCCACCCATGCTGTATGCTCTCCTCCTATCTTGGAGAGTGGTGCACACACTATGGAGTCTGCCTCACTCCTCACTATGTTAACCCAGAGTCAGCCTAAGCCCTCTGGTTCCTCCCGACAGGAACCAGTTGTACATATGATGGCTACCACATCTACTGTCTCACCCTGTCAACAGGGTGAGGACATTGAAATATACGAGTTCTCACCACTCCACACTATGTCCACACTGTCCCTACTCGTATTTCTCCTACACCATCTGAGTCTACATAAGGTGCCAAAGAAGTTGGTTCTAGCCCACCAACCGATCAGCCTTGCATTTCTGCTCCTCATGATACAACTGGTCCCTCCCCATCAGCTGTTGAAGGACCAATATCCAAGTCCGATGATCCTAAGAGTATAGACTAACCTCAAGTGGTGTCCTTCCTCTTCTACAGAATCCATCACAAGTTTTCATCACTGCGGATGTTGAAATGCAAACACTTTCTCCCCATGAAGAGGTGCCTGTAGACCAAAGCACCACTAAGGGTCCATCACATGTCTTTGATGAAGGAATCACAATCCTAGTGGTTCTTAAGAAGACAACCACTCCAATCACCTCACCTCATGATGTAGGTTTAGCCACTGCTGAAGGTATCATTGACCCCTCTAAGTTAGGTCAATTATCCTCTGCACAAGCTATGGAACTTCTTTCCACTATGCTCCTACCATCACCAAGTGAACCTACCTCTCCACCTTTTTCACCCTCGTCTACATCTACTTAATCCAAACATCCACTCACACCCCAGAATTTCCAAAAGATCTATCCTTTAAGGAACAGCTTCATGTGTTGTCCTACAAGGTTGATACTTTGTCCACCCTTCCTACTACTAGTGCAGACTCTGTGCCTGCACAGCTTGCAAGATTTCTTGATTCATTCAAGTCATCCATTCCATCACCCTCTCCAGAACCTGACTACTTCTCTCAGCTGCTTGCACTTACTGCGCAGCTACAACAACTCTCCACTTCCCTATCCTGTCTTCTTTTCCATCAGCAGGACTCTGTGTCCAACTTGACAGCTGTGTCTCAACAACTATCAAATATTGCTGAAACCTGTTCTGTTTCTCTGCCTTCCACTTTAGCCTCTTTGAATACCTTGTTGGTGTCCCTTTCAAACATAGTGGCATCAGGTCCTGAGGATGTGTAAGAATGCACCAACATTACTCTTGCACAACTTAAGAGCCTGATGTTCGGTGACACTGACAGGGCTGCCATTTCCATTTTTCAGCCACTGCCACCTCTCAACCTACCTCTCTTGAACACTGCCTAACCCAATTAGCTGAGGTGACAGACAACATGGCTTTCTTAGTGCATAGCCTGCTTGGTCCTAAACTAGTCACCAAGCATGTTGCTACCAAACCCACTGGATCTGTTCCTTTGGGCAATACTGCTGTTGAAGGCTTTGTGCCATCTCCTTCAAAGGGGGAGAAGAAATATGCCTCAAAGACCAAGTCTAAGGGGGAGAAATCTTCATCTCCCTCTAAGGAGAAATCAGCCTTCGTTGGACAAGCAGCAGGCCAACTACACCAAAGTTAATATATCCATAGTTGTTAAAGTTAATAAAAATTGCCAAGGAATGATTATTATTGCTACTAAGTAACAAAAGCATCGGTAACATTCCAAGGATAATGAATCTAAATTTTTGCTGATAAATTATGGGTGGGTGAATTGTTCTCCCACATAGTTTCAAACGTTAAACTAATAGAAAATATTTGTAAATGACAATTATATAATTAAATACATAGTATGATGATGCTACATTAAAGTAATATATTTTATAAGAGATACTACTAAATGTGTTATAGTTGATAAGTAATATTTTTTTGATATAGATGATGAACTTACTAATGATGAAACTTAAAGGATCATAAATATATAATTCGATGAGTATAAATTAGAATATAAACACACACACACATACACATAAAATTATATAATATCAAGTCTCACTTTGAATTCTCGTATTAACAAAATCCAAAATTAGAAAAACCTTATGTAAGGACGAGTAAATTGTATAATCATTAACCACAACCATGAGCAAGGGATATCATAAAAATGTGTAAGTAGTTCTAAAATTGAAGTTAATAATATGATGGTGGCCTTCACTAAAACTGAAATAATCTAATACATTTATTTGGACAAGTAAATTCTATGACATTCAAGGAAGAATTGAATATAAGTAGGAATTTAGTATAAGATCACATGAATTGAATATATGAGTTTTATGACTCTTGTAAGGTTAAAAGACATATCACGCTAACAAATAGTTGATATGATTATGTCATCAACATATGATGGGATTAACTGACAATTTTGAGACACATAATGTAATGATACTGTTATATGTCTATGTCAGTTATATCTGACAATATTAGCTTGACATGATATGCTACATGGTACGCTAATAATTTCATATGACGATAAATGTTATTTCATGAATAGTGTTCTTACTATGCCATAGAGTGTTATATATAGGGTTGGGTTCCGGTAAGAACCCTCATTACCGTGAGAACGTGAGAACCACTCCAAAATGCACAAATTTGTACATCAAATGCCCAAATTTAAAAATTAAAAGTTTTACTTAAAACCATTATTAGTCTTAAATATTAATAAATATCATAATCTAACACTAAAATTACATTCAAAATTATATTCATTAAATTATAAACTAAATGCACAATTCGTACATAAAATGGATAAATTATAGCATGAGAAACATAAAGTTTTACATGAAATGCATAAATATATCGAAAACAATTAATTTTAGTATCAAATGCACAATTTTATACAGTGGATGCACAAATTATAGAGTGGTTCTTACGGTAATGAGGGTTCTCATGTGAACCCAATCCTATATATATATATATATATATATACACACACACACACACACACACACACGTCTAAAAGAGTATTATATGGTTGGGTGTGACCAGATGATATCTATATGATGACAGATATGTATAAGATAGAAACTACAAATGATAAATTATGAAATATGATAAAATATGAAAGTTTCCTTGATTAGTATCTAATGTCTAAATTTCATAATATTCATGTGCAATGATGAATAAAAATAACTGAATTGGTATTGTTAGGCACAAAAAGACCTCAATCAAACTTGTTTAATATCAGAGGGGGAGATTTCTAGTCAAACCTGTTCGAAACTTTTAAGGGGAGAATTTAAGGCTTTTTAATGCCATATTGAAACCTTATAAGTGATTTGCAAAATAATCCTAAGTCTGATTACAATGTTACATTAGTTGTAACTTGGCAGATTGTCAAAGTTGTCCATAACTATTGGACAGTTTGACAGAAACTGTCTAAGTTGTTCATGTCTGTTGAACACCTTTGACTCAAGAAAATGTTATGTTCTTTGTGAACAGAGCTTGTTCTTTGTGAACAGGTTTTACACTTAATGAAATTTATTTCCATATCCTCATGCAAAGTCTTTAATGTAAATATCAGTCTACAACTCAAGACAAAGTGGAAAATCAAAAACTTCCAGTTTTGTCAAAGCTGTTCTGAAGCATGAAGACAAAGAGGATATCTGAAATGGGGGTTACAGATCATTTATGATATCAAAATAGCATTTCAATGAAGAGTAAATGTCTAAAGTTGACATTCCTCTTTAAGGTAAAGCTGTAGACGACAGAGACAAAAAGAAAAAGACAAAGACAAAGATTCTGCAACAGGTGGACAAATCCTGATTTGTCAGATTTATGCAGAAAAGTAATCTTGTCTTTTTGCAAGACATTCTCACTTTCTCTTCAACCAATGAAGAAGCTTCATTAAGATTATGAGATCGAGTATACAAGATAAGCTTCCAAGGAATTAGAGGAATCAAGAAAGACATCCACAAATTGAGAACGTGTATTACAAAAGCAAAGTGTGTTTTTCATGCGTGCAAGTTCTGCTATCAACTTAGAGTAAAAGAGCCGAATGTGTCTAAGCTGTTCAGCCTCAAAGCTGATATGTCTGTGTCTTGTGTAAACAGTGAGTGAACCTTAGTGTGTAAATTCATTGTAACTAGTCTGAGTGAGTCTTAAATTAGTTTATAGTCTGTTGTTCCAATTCTATCATCTCAGTTTGGATCTTTCTGCAATCCAAACTAGTTTGTAATTTTAACAAATGTTAATATATACACACAAATATTGAGAAAAAGTGTGTGATGAAGAATTAACTATATTCAGCCCCTCCCTTCTATAGTTTATCTAACATAATTGTACAACTGGTATCAGAGCAGTTTAGAGTGTGTGTCATCTCCATATCTCTCATAACTTCTGTCACACCCCGTTACCCCGGTTGGCAATGAAGCGTGACGTCGCGGAAGCGTAATTATAATCAAAACAAACGATCACTAAATGGACGTTTTCAAAAATACATTAGTTTAACTTCAAATACAAATATTGTTTTACATAACCCAAAATACAGTGTAAGTAGTTCTTAAAATACAAATTAAATACATATTTTAGTTTATCAGGAAAGATGCAAGTAAATCTCTGAGTTTGAAAATGATGTGACTCCAAAATGAACGGAAGCCTTGGAATGCTTCCGATAAGTGCGCATACCTTAATCACCTGAAAATACATGCTAAAATACGTCAACAAATTGTTGGTGAGCTCATAGGTTTACGCGAAAAGACCAGTTGTATGGATGTTATCAGATGTGTTGAATTTATAAAACATTAATTACGTGTATGTATTACATAAACCATCATGCGACCGAAGCTTAATTAAATGACTTTGCCCTGTGTAGTATTCCCATACGTAATACCGTTTGTTGAATATATATGCATCCGCTGTTAGCCGAGCTGAACTAACCTAGATGGGAGACATGACTCCCGACAGATCTATCCACAGTATATTCGCACTTACAAATAAATGCAATTAACAGTTCATGATTTGAGGGCTGACGGAACCACATGTGTAATACATAATAGAAATGAAGTTTTTTTGTATCCATATGAAAATGTAGCATGTATTTCAACCCCAAAACATAATATTGTGAAAATAGGGGCTATGAGGACCCACAGAGCTTGTGATGGCAAAATACGCACAAAAATGCAAGTTTGCGTTGTTTGATGGGTGATGAAACCGGATGTGTTTAACCGCGTCCTAAATGATATAAGGGATTTAATAACTCCCATATATGATAATATGTATGTATAAATGTTCTTATGTTTTAAATCACCCAACATTACAATTTTATAAATAAAATCCACTTAAAACGTCAAGTTTATATATATATTTTCCAGCTTGTCGAAGGTTTTTCCGCCTACTTTGAGGCTGTTTTTGACTAAGCTCCAAAACGATTTAGGTTTTGGTTTTCTTGGACATTAAACTACTATATACAATGAATTTTTAAAGTCAAGAACTGCCATTTTTCAAGGTGTTTAGGTTCGGGAAAAACCTTGTTAAAAACCCTTTGTTGGCCAATTTTGAGCTGTCAAACTTTTGGGTTCCCAAATAAAATCTGGGGGTTCTAAACCCCATAATAAATTATGAAAACTTCCAGATTTTTAGTTAAGACATAGATCTGACTTTTGAGACAAGAATCAGCTCATTTTGTTTAGCTATGAATTATTTATAATTTTTCAAAGTCGATATAAATTTTCTGCCGAAAATCCGTAGTTTATAAATATGAAATAACTAGTGATTCTTGTTGTTTATTCAAAGACTACTTGTATAAAAGTTATAAAACACATATATATCACTTGTTTTCATAATATTTACACTTTTATGATGTGTTTATATATTTATAAACACATTTGAAGAAAACAACTTAAAAACAAAAACTAGAAATTATTAAACTTGAGTTTTTATGAAACTTGTTGTCGTTGGTGATTATATATATTATGCAAGACTTATATAAACATGAATATAAGATGAAATAAGTTAGTATTTACTTAATTTGATGTATTTAGAGAATGAAAGTGTGTAGAAAGTTGGATCTTCAAAAATATCATCAAGAACACTTGAAGACTTGAAGAACACTTGGAAAAATGATGTGTGCACTATGTGTGTGTGTGTGTGGCCGGTTTTAAGAAGAGAGAAAGGAGGATTTTTTTGATCTTGAAAGTGTGGAAATGAAAGATGAAAATGAGGTCTTATTTATAGATGAAAAAAGTGAATTGAAATGAGGAAATGTTGGAGGTTGAGTGCACCTTTTAGCAAAATGATTATGTTTAAAGTAGAAATGAGTTTTGTAATAATAATAAAGTCAAACTCTACAAAAGGTGCCTCATAGGGCCGGTTTTTTTTGTATTTGTCATGTCTATTACTTTTTTTTTGTATAAATGTATTTAGAATGTATTCTTGTATTTCCCTTTTCTTGTAAATTCATAAATACTTTTTGATGCATTGTTTTAATGAAATGTTTAAGTCTTGCATAATTAATGTTAAGTAAGTGTATTAGTCTATGATTAGTGTCACTAATCATAATTTAAGAATGTAGTTAGTTGAATTAATCGATCAAATCGTAAATCGATCGGATTAATTGATTTGTCAATTCATCGCACCGATGAAATTGATTCCAATTGAGTTGCATTTCCTCATGAACATTGTGAATCACCTTGATTAATTGCTAATGACCATTGATTAGGTTATAAATTGCTAATAAACACTGATTAGGTCATAGTTGCTTACCTGGTTTTGTGCCGGATGTTACAGTCTCCCCCTGTTAAGGGAATTTCGTCCCGAAATTTTATCTTGTTTCCTCAGAGGTCTTGTTACTTAGGATTAGGTGAGGGTATCTTTGGTTAAACTGGCCTTTGCATGTCGAAGTGAATTCTGGTCCATGTCTAAAATTCCACTGGACCTTGAAGATGGGTATACAACTGTGTTTCAATCCTTTGACCTTACGATCCATGATTTTAACCGGCTCTTTGATGAAGCGAAGTTTATCAGTTAGCTGGATCTCTTCCAAGGGAGTAACAAGTGTCTCCTCTAACAAACGCTTCTTCAGATTCGATACATGGAAGGTATTGTGCATGCTGCTAAGCTCTGGTGGTAGCTCTAAACGATAAGCTACGAGTTCAATTCCCTTTAAGACTTTGCATTGTTCAATGTAACGAGGATTCAGTTATCCTTGTATCCCCGAATCGTATCACGCCCTTCCATGGCGAGACTTTCATCGGTACTCATTCTCCTAATTAGAACTCAAGGGATTTTATTCCTATATGTGCATAACTTTCTGACAATCGTGAGCAACCTTTAGTCAGTTCCGTATCTGTACTATCCTTTTAGTAGTTTCGTGAATGATCTTAGGGCCAGTGATTTGGCTATCTCCTACTTCTTCCCAACAAATCGGCGATCGACACTTTCGCCCATAGAGGGCCTCAAACAGAGCAGCTTTAATACTCAAGTACAATAATTCCACTAAGGCAATTGAGTATCCATCACACAGGCTCTTAATGTACGTTCTAGGGTTTGGATCATTCTATTATTCTGATCACTGGTCTAAGGGTGATACGTGGTACTCATGTTCAAGTTTTTATCCAAAGCTTGCTGTAATAATTGCCTAGATGTAGATCTGCTATCCGTATATGAAATGATTATAAGAGGCACTCCGTGTCCGAAGACGACTTCCTTGAGGTACGTTTGGACTAGCTTATTCATCATGTTGTTCTCCTTAATTGATAGGAATACGCGGATTTTGTTAGGCAGTCGACTATTACTCAAATGGTTTCTTATGTTTGTCTTAACTTTAAAGCATGTTAGGAATTTGTTGCCATATGTGGCAATGTCATCCTTCATGTTAGGCCACCAGTATAGCTCCTTGAAGTCATGATACATTTTATTGGATCCGGGGTGAATGACATATCTTGATTTGTGTCCTTTATCTACAATCGGCTTTCTTACTCCACCAAAACAGGGTAATCAGACTCTATTCATAAAATATCGATTTCCATTAGTCCTTATCCCCAAACTATTTATCCATTCCATGCAGGGCTTCATTTTTTTTTTCATATTTTCCTCCTTAATAGCTTCTACTTGTGCATCATGAACTAAGGAAAGAAGGTTTGGTTGAATGGTCATAACTAGGGCTCGTACTCTTAACGGCTTAGCTCGTTCCTTTCGGCTCTGAGTGTCTGCAACTACATTAGCTTTCCCCGGGTGATAACGAATTTCACAATTGTAATCACTCAATTTCTTCATCCAACGACGCTAACTCATATCCGACACTTTTGATTCAAGATGTATTGGAGGCTCTTACGGTCTGCGAATACAATAAACTTCATATCGTACAACTAATGTCTCCAAGTTTTTAAGGATAAAGACTACTGCTCCAAGATCTAGATCATGCGTTGTGTAATTCACCTCGTGAACCTTAAGTTTGCATGAATTATAAGCTATGATCTTATCTTTCTACGTCAGCCCATTGTGTGAAGTGTCATAGTAATCTATAAATTTCTCGTTCCTCTTAGGTAAGGACAAAAAAGGCGCTCTGCACAGTTTGTGCTTTAATAAATGAGATGATGTCTCCTGATCCTCGCCCCAATCATACTTAGTGTCTTTTAGAGATTCGGTGATCTTTAAGAAACTTTTGATAATTACCTATAATAAGCGGCATCTTAAGGACTGGCGTATCTCTATGACGGTTCTAGGAGTTAAACAAAACCTGATAGCCTCGATCTTTGCGTGGTAGACTTGGATTCCTTTACTATTGTTCACGTGACCGAGGGATTTCACCTCTCTTAACCAAAAGTCAAACTTAGAAAGCTTAGCATGTAGTTGTTCTTTCTCCAACAACTCTTAAAATGAGTCTTAAATGTTTGCTCGTGCTCCTCCTTAAGGTGTCATTCACGAGGACAATCACGAATTTGACTAACTAAGGTTTGCACACCCGATTTATGAGGTCCATGAATGCTGTTAGGGCATTGGTTAATCCAAATGAAATTACTAGGAATTTATGATGATCGTAACAGGATCTTAAGGCTGTCTTCAGAATTTGCGGACTCTAACCCGATGATAACCAGACCTTATATCGATCTTCGAATAAAAGATTAATTCTTGGAGTTTGGTTAAACAAGTCATTGATCCTTGTGGGCGAGTATCGGTTCTTTTAGCTTATTTAGCTCTCGGTAATTGGTGCATATTCTGAAGGTTCCATTCTTCTTCTTTATGAACAAAACTGGAGCTCCTCTAAAGCGAGGAACTCGGTTTGATAAACCTTATATCTAAGAGCTCCTAAAGTTGGTTGGACGATTCTTACATTATGATGGGGCTAATCAGCATGGTGCTCGAGCCACTGGTACCACACCTGATACTAGGCCGATTTTTGAATTTGACTTGCCTCGATGTTGGGAGTTCAGGTAAGTGTTCTGGAAAAACTTAGGGGTAACCAAAAATAATAAGAATATTTTCGAGCCGCTTTTCCTTTGGCTCCCACTCTGTCAACACTTCAGGGTCCTAATGCTAGGGATGATGCTTATATTGGTATTTCTTGTTTTGCCTTGAACACTAAAGACCTTCTTATTGACTAAAGGCATATGAACTGTGTTCTTGTTGCACACTATTTCCGTACGATTTTTTTTGATAGTCAATCCATGCCTATGACCACGTAAACACTTCCCAATTTGACGGGTATCAAGTCTGTTTCAAAGAGTCGGCCTACTAATTCTAAGGAGCATCCTCAACTTATATTATTTGTCTTAAGCGTCTCACTGTCATCAACCTCAATAGCATAAGTGGCACTTAATGGTGTAAGAAAGGAATTTATCTGCTTACCGTACTTAGTGGATATAAAGCTCCTATCAGCACCAGTATCAAATAGTAGAAATGCATATGTGGTATCTAATGGGGTAAGAGGATAAGTTTATAGGTTTGAAATTTCTTAGGCAGATAGCAATAGCTTTATCTCTTTATACGCAGAGTTGTAACATAATTCCTTATTAAAGTTCTTGATACTTAATCTTTGTATATGATATGGTCGGGATTTTTCGATAAATTTTCAAGCCTTACGTACATCTGATAGTAAAAACCTAGAGATATACAATAAAATGGTAGAAAGGTACTAAGTATAAGATGCCTCTGGGGTTTCCTCGTACTCCAGAGCATTAAGTCGTTGGGATAGTTTTGCATTACGGGCTTTGCGCTCTGCTAGGCGCTGTCACAATTTGTCTATTCCGTCTTGTTGAATCGTCTGGGTATTCTGCTTGTCCCAAGGTATATTGGTGGTTTGTATTATCTCCTGCTTAATCCTTGCAAAGATCTCACCGACCTCCTGGTGGATTTGTCGAAATTGAAGGTCGTGTCTAGCAGCCCTTGCCACCAACAGAGGTACCGTTCGTTGCGTAGGTTCCTGGGTAAGTGTTGGTACTTGAGAAGAAGATGGCCTTTATAACTGGCTTGGGATCCATTCCTTGTTTCTCCACAGTTGCTCTCCTTTAGTTCTGACGGGTCCCCTACTTCGTCATTGATTCGGTCTGGGTGGGTCTCCGATCCAAAGTACATCTTAGTGTCACCTTGGCTTCCTTGTTCCATGGGTGGGTATTCATCATCATATTCAAAGAGGATAATCACCGTATTGTTTGACATGATGCTGTCATCAAGTCCCATATTAAGTTAATTATAAAAATGTCTTTGAAAATCAGTTAAAATCTAAAATGCAGTTATAGCCTCGGATACAAATGCAACCTAGTTCACTATAACTATGGCTCTGATACCAATCTGTCACATCCCGTTACCCCGGTTGGCAATGAAGCGTGACGTCGCGGAAGCGTAACCATAATCATAACGAACGACGACTAAATGGACGTTTTCAAAAATATATTAATTTAACTTCAAATACAAATATTGTTTTACATAACCCAAAATGCAGTGTAAGTAGTTCCTAAAATACCAATATTTAAATACATATTTTAGTTTATTAGGAAAGATGCAACTAAATCTCTAAGTTTGAAAATGATGCGACTCCAAAATGAACGAAAGCCTTGGAATGCTTCCGATAAGTGCGCATACCTTAATCACCTGAAAATACATGCTAAAATACGTCAACAAATTGTTGGTGAGCTCATAGGTTTATGCGAAAAGACCAGTTGTATGGACATTATCAGATGTGTTGAATTTATAAAGCATAAATTCTGTGTATGTATTACATAAACCATCATGCAACCGAAGCTTAATTAAATGAGTTTGCCCTGTGCAGTATTCCCATACGTAATACCGTGTGTTGAATATATATGCACCCGCTGTTAGCCGAGCTGAACTAACCTGGATGGGGGACATGACTCCCGACAGATCTATCCACAATATATTCGCGCTTACAAATAAATGCAATTAACAGTTCATGATTTGAGGGCTGAGGGAACCACATGTGTAATACAAAATAGAAATGAAGTTGTTTTCGTGTCCATATGAAAACGTAGCATGTAATTCAACCCCAAAACATAACAGTGTGAAAATAGGGGCTATAAGGACTCACCGAGCTTGTGATGGCAAAATACGTGCAAAAATGCAAGTTTGCGTTGTTTGATGGGTGACGAAACCGGATGTGTTTAACCGAGTCCTAAATGATATAAGGGATTTAATAACTCCCATATATGATAATATGTAAGTATAAATGTTGTTATGTTTTAAATCACCCAACATTACAAGTTTATAAATAAAATCCACTTAAAACGTCAAGTTTATATATATATATATTTCAGCTTTTCGAAGGTTTTTCGCCCTACTTTGAGGCTGTTTTTGACTAAGCTCCAAAACGATTTAGGCTTTGGTTTTCTTGGACATTAAACTACTATATACAATGAATTTTTAAAGTCAAGAACTGCCATTAAACCTCGTTAAAAACCCTCTGTTGGCCATTTTTGAGCTGTCAAACTTTTGGGTTCCCAAATAATATCTGGGGGTTCTTAACCCCATAATAAATTATGAAAATTCCTGATTTTTAGTTAAGACATAGATCTGACTTTTGCGACAAGAATCAACTCATTTTGTTAAGTTATGAATTATTTATGATTTTTCAAAGTCGATATAAATTTTCTGCCGAAAATCCGTAGTTTATAAACTTGAAATAACTAGTGATTCTTGTTGTTTATTCAAAGACTACTTGTATAAAAGTTATAAAACACATAAATATAACTTGCTTTCATAATATTTACACTTTTATGATGTGTTTATATATTTATAAACACATTTGAAGAAAACAACTTAAAAACAAAAACTAGAAATTATTAAACTTGAGTTTTTATGAAACTTGTTGTTGTTGGTGATTATATATATTATGCAAGACTTATATAAACATGAATATAAGATGAAATAAGTTAGTATTTACTTACTTTGATGTATTTAGAGAATGAAAGTGTGTACCAAGAACACTTGAAGACTTGAAGAACACTTGGAAAAATGATGTGTGCACTATGTGTGTGTGTGTGTGGCCGGATTTAAGAGGAGAGAAAGGAGGATTTTTTTTATCTTGAAAGTGTGGAAATGAAAGATGAAAATGAGGTCTTATTTATAGATGGAAAAAGTGAATTGAAATGATGAAATGTTGGAGGTTGAGTGCACCTTTTAGCAAAATGATTATGTTTAAAGTAGAAATGAGTTTTGTAATAAAATATTAAAGTCAAACTCTATAAAAGGTGCCTCATAGGGCCGGATTTTTTTTGTGTATTTGTCATGTATATTACGTTTTTTTTTTGTATAAATGTATTTAGAATGTATTCTTGTTTTTCCCTTTTCTTGTAAATTCATAAATACTTTTTGATGCATTGTTTTAATGAATTGTTTTTAGTCTTGCATAATTAAGGTTAAGTAAGTGTATTAATGTATAATTAGTGTCACTAATCATAATTTAATTATGTACTTAGTTGAATTAATCCATCATACAGTAAATCCATCGGATTAATTGATTTGCCGATTCATCGCACCTATGAAATTGATTCCAACTGAGTTGAATTTCCTCATGAACATTGTGAATCACCTTCATTAATTGCTAATGACCTTTCGGTTATAAATTGCTAATAAACACTGATTAGGTCATAGTTGCTAACCTGGTTTAGTGCCGGATGTTACAACTTCCCATTTCCCTGATGATGTGTTCAAGTAGGTTCGGAAGATGAAGACTGCCAAAGAAATGTGGCATACTCTGTTTACTGTATATGATGGCCTCACTATCACATTGGATAACATGATTAACAACCTTGTTAGACAATATGACTATTCTTTGCTAAGCCTAAAGAGAGTCTCACTGAAACCTACACCAGGTTCACTACTTTAATAAATGATCTTAAAGCTGTTAGATCACTAAGGACATTTTAACCCTGGTATACAAGTTCTAAGACATCTTGCCTGAGGAATGGAACTATTTTCAACTATTCTCAAAATCTCAAGTACTATCAAAAGCATGGATCTAGTAAACCTCTGTGGGTCCTTGCTGAATGATGAATAATCAAGGCTGCAATAGAGATATGCCTTGGAAATGTCTCAAAGGGATACAACCTTAGTGACACATGTGAGGCAACCTGTAAATCAGGTGTGTGATGTGTTCACACAAGCTGATCATCAGGTTGATGATAACTTTGAAGTGACCTCAGAGGAACGTGAGGATCTTGGTGAATCTGATGATGAGCAAATGATTGACATGCTTGTCAGGAAGTTTAACAAGAAAAAGTTTGGAAATAAAATGTCACAAAGAAAATCAAGTGCTATAAAAAAGAAAGCATTTGACAAATCTAAGGCTGAGTGTTTTAAATGTAGCAAAACTGGTCATATAGTTGCAGACTGTGTCTCTAAAGCTGTTGGCTCATCATCCAAACCTTACAAGACAAACAGGGATGATGGCTATAGGACTAAGTATCTTATAGCCATGGCTAAGTTGAAAAATTTAGAAGACTTTGTGGCTTCTAACAAATAGTAGGGACTGATGGCTAAAACCTGTGATTGGGAATACTCTGACTCATCATCTGATGCGGAAGACATCAACTATCTGGTGGCCAATACTGATGTTCCTTCTACAAGAATATTCAAGCAAGATCTTGCAGAAGCTGAGGCTCTTAGCTCTTTGGATAACTGGAATCCCACAATGATGTACAATGTACAAAATATTAAAGATTACAGTTCTAAAGAAAAAGATAAAATGCATTACTTGTTTGTGGATCTAAAAGTTGCTATTGAGAAGCAAGATGCTTTGAAGTCTGAGATTTTAAAATTAAAAACTGATCTTGAATTAAAAACTAATGAACTTGACAGTTTTCATACGTTGAAAACTGAGCTTGATGAAATCAAACACATGAACATGATTTTCTTAGAAGAAAAGAATTAAACAGACTTAAAGCATTCAAAGCTTCAAAAGATTGTTGACTCTTGGTGTCATTCTTCTAAAAGAGTCAATCAATGTATCAATGAGAAAATTCATGCTCAAATCCAAGCATATCTTGGAGGAGACCTTGATACAACAGCTTTAATAGTTGAAATCAAGAATCTGGAAACATATTTGTCTATTCTTGGTGAACTTCCAAATACTTTTATTCGAAATGTAAATGGAAAGTTGATTTCAATAAACAGGTTTGTCAAACCTCAAAGTACTGACATTTCATGTGAGAAAGTTGTAAAGTCTAGTGATGGAATGTGTTCTCCATTAAACTACACTACTAAGTGCCCAACAGCCTCACATGAATAGCATAATGGAAAAGGTGTTAAACCTGCAGTATTGGTTCCTAAGCCTGTCAACAAGACATGTTCTGGAAACAAAGACTAACTGTAAGAAACCTATGCCTCCATTCAATGCTGAATTCTTTGAAAAGAAATTTTCATAAGGAAAGGAGCATGCAATCAACAGGGTAAATCTCATGTTGGAAGTAAAGCTGCTATGCTTTCAAATAAGTTTTTAAATCATAGTGGTAAACTGGTTATAAATGAAAGAAAATCTTTTTTTAAAGCCAAGCAAGATTACCATGCTACCACAAATTTTCAAAAGTCATCAGAACTCAGTAAAAGCAAAGGCAAAGCCATTGCTCAACCTGAGAAAACTGGAAATAAGTTCTCCGAACATTTTGAAGGACAAAAAACAATTAAATTGCTTATATTTAATCTCTGTCCTCCTAAAAAGAGGGAAAGAAGAAACAGGCAAAGCTGTTATTGTAGAACTTCCCATAAAACCTGTTGGTCCATCTAAAACAAGTCAAATCATTGCAAAACCTATTGGTAATACCAACAGAGAAAATTCAGAATGTTTCTGAGAGTTCTTCTTTCAAAAAATCTAAAAAGAGAAAACGCTACAGATATGGAAAGAAAACTCACATGGCCAAAGATTGTCCTGAAATTGAGAACATAAGGCCCATTAACTCTGTTAATTCTAATACTGCAAAGTCAAGAAGTGTTGGAAGTAATAATCTCATTGAAGAAAGTATCTCAGCAGATATAATCCAAATAGGGAATATTAGTGTTCATCTGAGTGGTCCATCAACAAAGGTTGATGAAGATGGAGAACTCCTCCTTATGATGAGTTCCTTTAAGGACTAAGTAGATTAATACCCATGTATTACATGGATTAATGTAAAAGATTTGTTATAAATTAAATATTAATAAAGAGGTGGGAACCCTTAAAGACCTTCAAATTTTTTTAAAATTACGATACAATAAAAACCAATAAAAAAATGTCATACATGCAAAATCATTGAGTCAATGGTAAAAAACTGACGACTCTAAGTCAATGTTTAAGTCAAAGAAAACGACTAAAGTGTGATTCAAAATATTTGAATTATTGATTTAATAGTAAAAAATGATGACCCTAAGTTGGTCTTTAAAAATTTTTTATTATAAAAATAAATTTTTTATTTTACTAATTTTTTAAAATTATTTACTCTTTAGGACATTTAAACATGAAATTTACTATTTTATTGATTTAAAAAAAAAATTTGCTTGTTAATCTTGAAAACTTTTAATGAATATTATTTGTAGTTTGAATTATTTTAAGTAACAAAAATAAGTTTCAACAATAAAGTTTAAATTAAATCAATTAGAATGTTACTTAAATTAATGTTAATTTTTCTTTTTGGAAAAAGAGCGGGAAAAATGAAAAAATGGGGTATTAGAATGTTGACACGTGGCAGAAATTGTTCTCAATTATTATAATATATAGATGTTTCATCTTATTACTCTGCAAGTTAAACAACCAAGCCAGGTTTGGTACTTGGACAGTGGCTGCTCTGGCCACATGAGAGGTTGCAAGGATCTGTTGAGTGATCTCAAGCCTGAAAAAGGCCCAAAAGTCACTGTTGGTGACAATGTCCAAGGATCCACATAAGGATATGGAACCCTCATGCAGGTGCTGCAATTTTCAACAAAGTAGCTTATGTGTCTGAGCTAAAACACAATCTTGTAACCGTTAGTCAACTGTGTGATGTTGGCTACAAGGTTAACTTTGATGAGCACCTAAGGTACATACTGGATCCTCAAGGTATAGTTATGACGTGTGCACAAGAAAAGAAAGGTGTATACATTGTAGATTTCAAATCTGCTGATGAAACAACTGAGACCTGTTTCATCTCAAGGAGAATGCAGACCTCAACTGGTTATGGCACAAAAGGCTCTCACACCTGAACTTCAAGAACATCAACAAACTCTGTAAGAAAGAATTAGTAACACGTTTGCCTTCTATAACCTTTGTTAAGAATAAACTCTGCTCAGCTTGTAAGAAGGGTAAGCAGAGAAACACATAAACATAATTTCTCTATTAATTCACCTCTCTTCTTTAACCATATGGACTTATTTGGACTAGTTAATGTATCAAGTCTAGGAGGTAGAAAATACACCTTAGTAATGGTTGATGAGTTCTCCAGTTATGCATGGGTGATCTTCCTAAAGACCAAAGGAGAGGCTGCCAAAGAAATTATTGAATTTATAAAAAGGATGGAGGTTTTAAATTCTGCCCAAGTCAAGCAGCTTAGAATTGATCGTCGTACTGAATTCAAAAAAAGGACTCTTGAGGACTTCTATGAAGAAAGAGGAATTTCTCAAAACTTCTCAGCAGTAAGAACTCCAAAACAAAATGGAGTTGCTGAGAGGAGAAACAGGACTCTTATAGAAGATTCTAGAACAATGTTGTGTGCATCAGGTCTTGTTGGGAAATAGTTTAAGTATACTCAAGCTGTTAGTTTAGACTTCTCAGACTGTTAGTAGAGTTTCTATGTAAATACAAAGTTCATGCTGCTAGTTGAAGAAACTCGAGCTGCCAGTGTAAAAGTTCAAGCTGCCAGAGCAAAACAACTCAAGCTGCTCAGTTCATGCTGCCAAGTCATTCAAGCTGCTCAACAGTTTCATAAACAGAATGTGCTGATTTTCAGGGAAGATATCTACACGAAGATTCCAGCATATCTACTATCAGAGAAGTCATAGTCCTTCAAGGAAACACGTCCATAAAGCAATATAAATAGACAGAATATTGTATAGAAGATATACGCATAGAGAGAGAAGTTTTCTACATTTTTGAGTCTGTAATTGCTTTATTGTTTAAGTTTTCTTAAGCCTCTAAGGTTGTAAAACCCTAAGAACAGTCTGTGTTCTTCGTCTAATCAAAACAGATTAGAGGTGATTGTAATCAGTGAATTCAGCAATACAAACAGTCTTGATTACTTCTTATGTTTTATGCTTTATTGATTCTGAAAGTTTTTGTTAAAATAATTAAGTGTTATTCCGCAAACTTCTTAATTAAACTTTGATTCAAAGCAAGATTATTGATTTATACTCTGATAAATTCAAATCAGTTAATCTTGGTTATTCATAATTTTCATAATTTTTTAGATCCTGACAAGTGGTATCAGAGCCACAGGTCGTTCTTTGTTTTTCAAAGTCGAAAACTTTCTTCAAAATTTTTAATCTTTTACAATGGAATTTGAAAATAGCAGCGGTGGATCTGGGCAAGGACTCAAAGTGCCTATGCTCAAGCCCACTGAGTTTGAGATGTGGAAACTCAGGATTCAATAGCATATTCAATTCATTGATTATGCCATATGGGAAGCTGTTGAATTTCCTCCTGCTGTTGATCCAGAACTTGATGCTGAGGGAAAACCAGTCAAAACTCCTCCAAAAACTGAACTTGAAAGGAAGGCTAGAATGAATGAAGTAAAAGCACTCACATTATTACAAATAGCCATTCCTAATGCTTATCAACATCAGTTCAAAAAGTTTTATACTGCTCACTCTCTTTGGAATGCCTTAGAGAAGAGGTTTGCTGGTAATGCAAGTACCAAGAAAAATCAAAAGGACCTCTTGAAACAGCAGTATGAAAACTTTTCTGGTGGCAAGAATGAAAACCTCACTCAAATCTTTGACAGGTTCAACAAACTGATAAGTGAACTGGAAAGTGCAAAGGTCAGTCTGGATCAAGATGAAGTCAACAGAAAGTTTCTCAGATCTCTTGGAGAAGAATGGACAGTCTATGCTGCACAGTGGAGAACAAAAGACACACTTGATGGGATAGAATTGGATGATCTGTACAACAGTCTAAGAGTGTTTGAGACTGAAATTGATGCTAAAAAGAAATCCTTTTCTTATAATCATAACACTGCTCTTCTGTCCTCTGAAAAATCTAATAACTGTGATTCTTTTTCAGGTGGTGATGGAAGTTCTGCTGAAACTCATTATGAAGCTTTTGTTGCCAATGATGGATTATTTGCTCTAAATGTTGAAGACTTGGAACAAATTCATCCAGATGATCTTGAAGAGATGGATTTAAAGTGGCAACATGCAATGCTGACCATGAGAGCCAAAAGATTCCTGAAAAGAACTGGAAGGACCAACTTTCAAGCCAAAACAGAAGGCAAACCATCTTTTGATAAATCAAAAGTGGAATGCTATAAATGCCATAAGCTTGGTCACTTTGCCAGAGAATGTAGATCTCAAGGTCAACAGCCATCAAGGACTTCACAGCCCATCCAAGCTTCCTCATCAACAGCACTTGTTTCTCAAGAAGACAATGTGTTTGACTGGAGTGATCAGACAGAGGAAGAATTCCAAAATCAAGCACTTATGGCAGAAACATCAAATGTCTCCTCCACTGAACTACCATCTGAGGTAAACTCTAAACTCTGCTCTCAATCATGCAAAAATATGGTTAAAAAGTACAGAGATCATAATGAGAGCATGTGCAAAACTCTAGCTAAGATGGAAGAAAGGAGATATGAATATATGCAAGCCATAGAAGATCTGGAAAAACAGATCAATGACTATAAGGATAATGAGATTCAAATGGGGTATGATAGAAACTATCATGAATGGGAGAAAAAGGAACTCAATAAGAAAATAGAATCTCTAAATAAAAAGGTAGAAGAAACTGAACAGAAGGTGTTAGAGGCTAATGAGAAACTGAAATCTGTTAACATAGATCTAGGTAACTTCAAGTTAGCAAATCAAAAGCTAGAACACCTAATGGAAGTTCAATTCAAAGATAGAGTCAAATCTCAGGTCAATCCCAAAGAAGGAATAGGATACAGAGCTACTCCACCTCCATATAATAACAAGTACATTCATCCAATGAGTGAAGTTGCTGATAGACTTGTCAATGAACCACTAGATGAGTCTATGACTATTGTAGATCCTATCCTTGATAACAGTCCTGAATTAAAAGAAGATAAGAGTCAAAATAGAGACTGTGACACAAAGAGTGCACCCATAGAAGTCCAAGTTCCCAGTAAGAAAGGAAAAGAGAAGATGAGTGTATGCAATGCTACTCCACAAGTTTCTGTACATTCTAACTGTAACACTGCATCTTCATCAAAAGGAACTAAAAGAGGTAAAACTGTTTCTATCTGCACATGCCAAAAGCATGGTGTTCAAAAGTTTCCTAAACAACAGCAGGTAAGAGGGAACCAGAGAAACAAGAACCAGAAATTGACAGAAAAGTCTGGTGTTCCAATTCAAACTGTCAAAAGATGCTTTCACTGTGGAAGGAAGAATCACTTAGCTAAGGATTGTTTTTACAAACCAGCTGTTGCAAAACAGACTGTGCATCACACAAAATCAAATCCTAAACTGGCAAAGCACTCAAAAGTGAAAACTTCCACAGCAGCTCCAAAGAGAACAGTTGATCACAGATTCTCAAAAGTTAATAAAAAACAGTCCACACATCAAAAACAAGTTTTGGCAAAGCCTAAATCCAGTTTTAAACAAATATGGTGTGTCAAGGACAAATCTGTTGCTCAAACTGCTAATGCAAAAGATCAGACTGCTAAGTCAAAATCTGATGCTGTTAGTGCAAAAACTGAAACTGTTAGCACTACAAACACAGCTCAAGCTGCTGGGCATCAAACTGGAGCTGCTAGTGAATCATCTGAGACTGTCAGAAGAAAAGATGATCAAAATAGTTGGATACCTCATATTATCACTAAATACTCTCCAAAGACTCCATCAGTAGATCTCACTAAATATAAGAAGTCAAAAACAGTTTTTAGTTATGTCAATGTACAAGGCCAACCCAAAACCAATTTGGTTTGGGTTTACTCCACTACTAACTAAGCTGTTATTTGTGCAGGGCAACCACAGGTCTCCTCATAGAACAAGATGGCATCTGGACAGTGGATGCTCTAGGCACATGACAGGCAATTCTGAATGCTTGTCAAATTTCAAAGGATTTGATGGAGGTTTTGTCGCATTTGGAGGCAATTCAAAAGGAGGTAAGGTTACAGGTAAAGGTACTGTAAATGCAGGCAACATGACATTCCATGATGTTTTGTATGTTGAACAGCTTAAGTACAATTTATTGAGTGTCTCTCAAATCTGTGACAAACAAAACATTGTTCTGTTCACAGATTCTGAGTGCATTGTTCTTTCAAAGGATTTCAAAATTCCTGAAAATCTTGTTTTACTTAGAACACCAAGAAAGGACAATGTTTACTGCCTAGACACAGCTCTTTTGACTAAATCAAATACTTTAAGCTGTTTAATATCCAAAGCATCATCAAATGAGTCTGCTCTTTGGCATAGAAGGATGTGTCACATGAACTTCAAGTCCATGAATGAGTTAGCTAAAAAGAATCTGGTAAGAGGTTTACCACAAAAGGAGTTCATTTGTGATGATCATTGTGTAGCATGTCTTAAAGGTAAGCAACACAAAACTTCTCATAAGGCCAAAGAAGTAAATTCAATCTCATCTGTTCTTCAGCTGTTACATATGGATCTATTTGGTCCAACATCTGTTTTGAGTTTGAATAAAAGGGCATACTGTTTAGTCATTGTTGATGATTTCACCAGATTTACTTGGGTTTACTTTCTTAGGTCCAAAGATGAAACTGCTGAGCTTGTTAAGTCTTTTATCCTTAAGATAGAAAACCAATCCAATTCTAAAGTTAAGGTGATAAGATCAGACAATGGAACTGAATTTAAAAATCAAATTCTAAACAGTTTCTGTGAGTCCAAAGGTATTGCTAGACAATATAGTGCACCAAGAACACCACAGCAAAATGGTGTAGCTGAAAGAAAGAATAGAACATTAATTGAGGCTGCTAGAACAATGTTAGCTGATTCCAATCTGCCTATGACTTTCTGGGCAGAAGCTGTTAATACAGCCTGTTATGTTCTAAATAGGGTTCAAGTAGTTCAATCACAAGGGAAAACTCCCTATGAGCTATTCCACAACAGAAGTCCCCTAATAGCTTTCTTCAAGCCTTTTGGATGCCCATGTACTATTCTTCACACTAAGACTCACTTAGGGAAGTTTGAGAGTAAGGCTGAAGAAGGATTTTTTGTAGGATAGTCAATTCAAAGCAAAGCCTATAGAGTATACAACAGAGTGTCTAAAACAATTGAAGAAAGTGCCAATGTTGAATTTAATGAAAATACTGCTAACATCAAAGGCACTGGTCCTGATTGGTTATTTGATTTAGATTCACTAACAAATTCTCTGAGCTTTGCTGAGTTTACTGCAGAAGCTGATGCATACAGGGTTGAAGCTGCTAACACAAATTCTCATGCTGCCAATACAATTTCTCATGCTGTTGGCACAAAGTTTCAGACTGCTGCAGATTCAACAAGTTGGGATGATTTCACCACTCTACCACTTCTGTCATGTGATCCTCCAGGGATCCTAAGCACTCAACATGATGCAAATCCAGACACTGAAGTGCCATTCCCAAATCCTGACAGCACAGCTCAAACACAAAAGGAAACAGCTCCAGTCTCTAGGCTAGCAGTCCCAACAGCTTCTCAAGCTGTTAGCCTAGAAACTCAAGCTGTTCCAGAAACTGAACCAATCACTGGTTCTGATGGAGATGACACAAACCTTGGAACGTCCTTCCAAACAGAGAGAGAGAGCCCACACTAAGAGTTCATAAGTATCACCCTCTCAATCAAATACTAGGTGATCCAAGCACTCCTGTTCAAACAAGGAAGATGGTTCACAATGAAACTGCTGCTGCTGAACAAGCAGTTCCAGAATTCAGCCTAGCTGCTTTTGAACATGCCTGCTTCATGTCTCAACTAGAACCTAAAAAGGCATCAGAAGCACTAAAAGATTCATCCTGGATTGAAGCTATGCAAGAAGAGCTTTTACAGTTTAAAATTCAGAATGTATGGACTCTGGTGGATCTTCCTAAAGGTAAGAGAGCAATAGGTACAAGATGGGTGTTCAGAAACAAGAAGGATGAGAGGGGGATAGTCATCAAAAACAAAGCTAGATTAGTAGCACAAGGATACACTCAAGAAGAGGGAATAGATTATGATGATGTTTTTGCTCCAGTAGCAAGAATTGAAGCCATCAGACTATTTCTAGCATATGCAAGTTTCAAAGGCTTTAAAGTGTATCAAATGGATGTTAAGTCTGCTTTCTTGTATGGGAAAATTGAAGAAGAAGTATATGTGTGTCAACCTCCTGGTTTTGAAGACTACAAGTATCCAGACAAGGTGTACAAGCTAGACAAAGCTCTCTATGGTCTTCACCAAGCCCCCAGAGCATGGTATGACACACTGTCCTCATATCTTCTACAGAATGACTTCAAGAGAGGCACTCTGGACAAAACACTTTTCACTAAATCCATCAAGACTGAGATTCTTCTTGTCCAGATCTATGTTGATGACATCATCTTTGGCTCAACTAATGATAGGTTGTGCAAAGATTTTGAGGCCCTAATGCACAAAAAGTTTCAAATGAGTTCAATGGGGGAACTCACATTCTTTCTAGGGCTGCAGGTCAAACAGAAGCCTACTGGTCTATTCATAAGTCAATCAAAGTATGTCAAAGACATACTGGAAAAGTTTGGCTATCAAGACACAAAGGTTGCAAGCACTCCAATGGATCCTCATAAACAGCTCCATAAAGACAAAGATGGCATAGATGTGGACATTCATCTATACAGATCCCTTATAGGATCACTCATGTATCTAACATCTTCTAGACCTGATATAATGTTTCCTGTCTGTGTGTGTGCCAGGTTTCAATGTTCACCAAAGGATTCTCACTTGGTTGCTGTTAAGAGAATCTTCAGATACCTTAAAGGCCAACCACATTTAGGCCTATGGTATCCCAAAGACTCTCCTTTTGAACTAACCGCCTATTCTGACAGTGACTATGGTGGTTGCAACATTGACAGAAAATCCACAACTGGTGGATGTCAATACTTAGGAGCAAGACTGGTCTCTTGGCAATGCAAGAAACAAACAACTGTCTCCACATCATCCACTGAAGCAGAATACGTAGCAGCTGCAAGCTGCTGCTCCCAGGTAATGTGGATTCAAAATCAGCTAAGAGACTATGGTATGAATTTCTTATCCACTCCTATTTATATTGACAATTCAAGTGCCATTAGCATTGTGCAAAACCCAGTGAAATTCCCAAAAACCAAGCATATAGAAATCAGATTTCACTTCATCAGAGATAGTAATGAAAAGAAGTTAATCCAAGTTACCAAAATACATACAGATGATCAGCTAGCTGATCTATTTACAAAACCTTTTGATGTAGGAAGGTTCACTTTCCTAATATCAAACATTGGTATGGTAAACATGGATTAATTGGTTTCTATTATTATCAACTCAATATGCTAATTTAAGGGGGAGACACTGTTCTATTGAAAAGTTGCACAATTTTACACTAACAGCATGAGTCTTTTCTCATGCTGCTAGTTCATTTTCTCGGACTGCTAGTTATTTTCACTTGATCTGTCAAAGTGTGCAGGGTATTTAGGTAATTTTCAAGTGTGTGCGCGGGACCTAACCTTTTCGAAACCTTTAAAGGTCCCAGTTTCGTTCAGTTGTAACTACCAGTTACATATTCTTCTTCCACGGCCTTCTGTTTTCTCTCTGAACGATACACACACTCTTTTCAAACCCTAAACCCCAAACCGTCGTTTCTTGATCAATGGAGTTCGTAAAAGAACACAACTGCCTCCCATACACCCTGAAACACACTGACCTTCAATCGTTCCATGAGATGATGGACTTCCTCAGGCACTCCCATATCCACTATGCCCTCAATATTAACCCCACTATATACATATCTCATATTGAGCAATTCTGGAATCGTGCCTATGTTCAAACCATCAATGGAGTGCCTACCCTGACTTCCACAATCGATGGTACTACCATCAATATCACTGAGGAGTCCATCAGAAGTCATCTGCATCTTCAAGATGCCACAGGTATAAAAGACCTATCTCTTACTGCTTTACACTTTGGTCTTCAAAATATTGGATATAGGGGTCCTGCTGATTCTTTTACTTTCTTGAAAGCACATTTTTCTCCTAAATGGAAATACCTTGTGCATATTATTCAGCAATGTTTAAGCCCCAAAAGAACTGGTTGGTCAGAATTTTCTTCAAATATTGCCACTGCCTTAGTGTGCTTTTCTACTGGCCAACAGTTCAATTTTTCAAATATGATCTTTCAAGGAATGTTAAGGCATCATTCCCTGAAGAATGGGAAATTTTTGATGTATCCTCGATTTTTGGCAAAAATAATTGCACACACCTGCACTACTTCTAATTTACATAAGAGGATATATGTTTCCCATAGGCACTCACTATCTTCAATCAAAAGGCTGATAAAGCCAAGTGCCAATTTTGTCAGCATTGATGCTCCATTGCCCTCTGCAATGATGAACATCATCACAAGAAACAGAGGAGAGGGGCCTGAGCAGACACAGCCTAACACTACTGCTTCAACCCCAGGACCCCAACCCACTCCTCATGATACACATATTCCCTCTGATCCTTTTGTACAGCCCAAACGCCCACTCAGATACTTATATAAAAGGAAAAGGGGACCAGGAGCTCCTTCCTCCTCCTCCCCTAGACAAGAGCCATATATCCCTGTGCAGGAGGATACTTCTGCACAGAATATCCAAAGGGAACCAATTGAGGACACTCCCAACCTCAATCAGGAGGTGAACATCTCTTCTGAGACTGTTCATATGGGTTTTGTGGCTGGCACTACTGATATCTCTGCACAAGGGGCACAGGACAGGGCCAACATCTCTAAGACCACACCCATGGCAACAGCAAGTGTGCAAACACGAGCTGGAAGTCCCCAGTACCAAGAAAAGAGGGGCCCAGAGGTTTCTACTTCTGGTGTTAATGTCAGTGATAGACCACAAACACCCCTGGTGTTATCTGATCTTGAGACTAGCCTGCAACTGATGCTCTTAACGGATCCAAAGCTGAAACCTGTTGTAACAATGTTGGAATACCAAATGTCCATCATTGTTGCACAGGGGGCACAAATTTATGCACTCAAACAGGTAGAAGCTGCTCACAATCAGGAACTGGCTAATCTACACAAAGGGTTTACTCTTTGTGGAAATAAGCTCATCAAACTAGAACAGTTGATTCAAACCCATGTGGCAAAGGTTGTAGGTCCTTCTGACCAAACCAATGCTTCCAAAAAGGGGGAGAATCAGGAAGTTCCTGAACCAGTCCAAGCAGCTCCAACACCAACAGTCCAAGCAGCATCAACAGCTCCATCTTCTAGGCTAGCAGTCCCAACAGCTTCTCAAGCTGTTAGCCTAGAAACTCAAGCTGCTTCTACAAGAGCAACTGGAGTTGTTATAAGAGAAGGTATTCAAGCTCCATCTACTTCAGTCCAACCTACATCTTCTGCTACAAAAGATAAGGGCAAGGGTATTCTGATTGAGTCTTCAAAGCACAAATTTTCTACCAGAGAAGCCCAGATTGCCTTTGATGCTGAGATTGCCAGAAAGTTAGCAGAAGAACAAGATCAGGCCTTAGACCAGCAAACCCATGCCCCAATGCAAGATGATGAAACCTTAGGAGATTACCTAAGAGGGTTTGTGGTAAAGCAAGGTGAAAGGAAGAGGAAGATGCCAACTGGGCATACCAAGGCTGAGAAGAGAAGATTCTTAATCAATTTTGCCGTTGCAGCAGATATTCCAAAGAAAATTGCTCAGTCTATGACTACTGAAAGCCTGCAGGAAATACATGATAAAGAAATGGAGAAAAGAAAGAAAACAAGAGTCTCTTCAGAAGTTCAGCCATTACCAAAAGTTCAACAATCCCAATCAGTCCAACCATCAACATTACCAGTCCACCCTGAAGCTGCCAATGCACCTGCTCCCACTAAGAAACCAGTCCAACCTGAAGCTGCCAATGCACCTGCTCCCACTGATCAACCTACTGTTTCTGTTCCATCATCTGTTAAGAGGGTGATCTTTCAGCACCATTTGCAAAAGGCTATGGAGATAGAAAAGTTGATTGATCAACATGACTTCACAAAGCCAGAAATCAACTACTGGTTTGCTAAGTCATTGGACGAAAGGAATTTAAGGGTCAAGTTTGTGATAAGGAGAGAATCTGGACCAGAAGAGGAGTTTGATACATTCTGGCAGATGGTTCATAAGCTGACCAGGGATGAGCTGATAAAGATGTACCACATAGGATCTGTTTCACAAGTGAGATCTGATCTTCCACAAGTAAAACAACTTATCAGAGATCTAAGTTCAGTTGCTGATCCTGAATTTGCAAGAAAAGAAGTAGAAGATGTTGAGAAGAAAGGGAAACAGATCAAGGAAGTTCACATTTTTGTCAAATCCAGAACTTACAGGATCACATTCAAAGATGGGTTTGGTATTTTCTTCAATCTCGAGTTTTATAATTTTTCAAAAGATATGCTGCTTCAAATAAAATCAGTTAGGATATCTTGTGATAAAGAAGAGATGAAGAGAGAATTTTTGAAGGCTGTAGATCAGAAGCTTGCACAGTTGTAAGTTTTTGAAAGCCTTGGTTTGTAAATAACAGTTTACTTTTTCATTTCCTTATTTGTATAGAACTTAAAGTCTTGTATAAAGAATTTAAGTTAGGGGGAGATTGTTGGGAAATAGTTTAAGTATACTCAAGCTGTTAGTTTAGACTTCTCAGACTGTTAGTAGATTTTCTATGTAAATACAAAGTTCATGCTGCTAGTTGAAGAAACTCGAGCTGCCAGTGTAAAAGTTCAAGCTGCCAGAGCAAAACAACTCAAGCTGCTCAGTTCATGCTGCCAAGTCATTCAAGCTGCTCAACAATTTCATAAACAGAATGTGCTGATTTTCAGGGAAGATATCTACACGAAGATTCCAGCATATCTACTATCAGAGAAGTCATAGTCCTTCAAGGAAACACGTCCATAAAGCAATATAAATAGACAGAATATTGTATAGAAGATATACGCATAGAGAGAGAAGTTTTCTGCATTTTTGAGTCTGTAATTGCTTTATTGTTTAAGTTTTCTTAAGCCTCTAAGGTTGTAAAACCCTAAGAACAGTCTGTGTTCTTCGTCTAATCAAAACAGATTAGAGGTGATTGTAATCAGTGAATTCAGCAATACAAACAGTCTTGATTACTTCTTATGTTTTATGCTTTATTGATTCTGAAAGTTTTTGTTAAAATAATTAAGTGTTATTCCGCAAACTTCTTAATTAAACTTTGATTCAAAGCAAGATTATTGATTTATACTCCGATAAATTCAAATCAGTTAATCTTGGTTATTCATAATTTTCATAATTTTTTAGATCCTGACAGGTCTCCCTTCATCATTTTGGGCTTAATCTATCAACATTGCTTGCTTCACTCAAAACGAAACCTTAGTGGTGAAAAGGTCCAATAAAAATCCTTATGAATTACTCAATGGGAGAAAGCCAAACGAAAGCTATTTCCATGTGTTTGGATTCCCTTGCTTTATTTTGAATCAAAGGGATCAGCTAGCTAAGTTTGAACCCAAAGCTGATGAAGGAGTTTTGTTGGATACTAAGCTAATTCTGAAGCCTACAGAGTATACAACCCTAGGAGAAAGGTGGTAGATGAATCCATCAATGTCACCTTTGAAGAGACTGCTAATCATTTACTAAAAGCTGAACCTGAATCAGTTTCAGGAGACTTTAGCTTTGATGATCTTCTACACTCAAATGCTGAAGAAAAGGACTCAAAAGCTTCCACATCATCCAGTGTGGAACCTGCTAACCATAATGGACATGATGATGACAATATTGGTTCACCCTGTGTGAATAAGTGCACTGATATAGTTGATGTACCATGCCCAGAACCAATCAATGCTGATTTCCTTAAATCCTCTGCTGATGTGTTCAACAGCAATGTGACTTCCTCAACTAGATGAACAAGCTCAAGACATCAGTATGTTTGACAATCATGAAAGTTGTTCTAAAAGACCTGTTGTGAATGAAACTGGTGATCAAGATACAGAGGAATCATCATTGAAACATGATCCTAAGTGGATTAGGTGTCACCCAAATGATCAAATAATAGGTGACATCTATAAAGGTGTGCAGACAAGGTGGGACTATCTTGGAAACTTCTGTATGTTCTTAAGCTTTGTAACCCAGATGGAGCCAAAGAAATTTGATGATGCACTGAAAGATGCCAATTCTATCACTGCCATGCAGGAAGAACTGAATTTGTTTGAGAGAAACAAAGTATGGAAGCTAGTCCTCATGGTAATTAGCACAAAATATGTTTTCAGAAACAATATGGATGAGCAATGTCATGTCATTAGAAATAAGGAAAAACCAGTTGCTCAAGGGTACATGCAAGAAGAAGGTATTGACTATGATGAAACATTTGCTCCTGTGGTAAGGCTAGAATCAATTCATTTGTTTTTGGCATATGCTGCTCACAAAAGCATAAAGGTATTTCAAATGGGTATTACGAGTGCATTTTTGAATGGTAACCTGCAAGAAGAGGTATATGTTAAGCAGCCTCCAGGTTTTGAAAAAGAATAACATCCAGGTTTTGTCTATATGTTGGACAAAGCTCTCTATGGACTAAACCAAGCCCCCCAGAGCCTGGAATGACACTCACACTGAATTTCTTATAAGCAATTACTCCAGAGGTAAAGTGGACACTACACTATTCATAAAGAAGGATAAGTGTGATATTATGCTAAAGACTCGAGTCTTGATCTAACTGGCTACACATATTCTGATTTTGCAGGTTGCAGACTAGTCAATAAGAGCAGAAATGGTGGGTGTCAACTCCTTGGTGGAAAGTTGATAAGTTGGTGCAGTAAGAAGCAAAACTCTGTGTCCACTTCTACTACTGAAGTTGAATACATTGCTGTTATGGACATATTGTGGATGCAGCATCAGCTGCAGGATTAAGGTCTGGTATATAATAAAACTCTTATTCTATTTGATAATACCAGTGTCATAGCAATCTCTAACAACCCTATTTTCCACTCAAGAACCAAGCATAAAGAAGTCAGACATCACTTCATAAGGATCAGATCCAGAAAGGTAATGTTGAGGTATATTTTGTTCCCATAGAAGATCAGCTTGCAGATATTTAAAACCAAACCTCTTGATAAAAATAGGGTTAATGTCCTTGTATGCAAGCTGTGAATGTTAAATAAAAGTGACTAAGTGTCATTGATGCCCAAAGGTTACTTAAGCAAATTTGCTGAAATCTCAAGCAACAGCTTTAACTGAACATGTTTCACCAGTTCTGTACTTAGCCAGTTCTTTGAGATTTGAACAGGTTTGTCAAATAGTAGGTTTGGCAAACAACATGTTTTCAAAACTAAGTTTTCTTTTAACATGTTTTGTTGTCTGAACCTGAAACCTGCTCACTCTGTTTTCTGTCATACAAGGCATGCCTTTTAATCTGTTTAGTTATTAAACAGGTTTCAGATAAAAACATGTCCTTATATAACTTCATAGGTTTTATTAACAGATTACAGACTGAACAACTTTGATGAACTTCTTTCATCACAGGTTTTAGCAACAGCTTTGAACATCCACCTTTAATTAACATTATTTCACATTTAAGTTATTTAAATTATGTCTTTATTGTCTTAATTACCTGCGGATAATGTGTGTTGCGTGTTTAAGAGAAGAAAAGCGTCAAGTTGGCCTGACACATGTGTTGACGTGGTAACTGTTCCGTTCCGTTAGTCATCACATTTGAAAATAACCGCCCTTTTCTCTCTCCCACAATCTCACATTCAAAATCCTATAAATAACCGCCCTTCTTCCCTACTACGATGCTACATATATCCATACTCTCTGAAAAACCATAACCACCACAAAAGACTTTGTGTCTAAGTTTTGTGCATTTTCATCAACTTCAACAATGTCTTCTCATACTCCCCTTATCCCTGCATTCTTAGGTGATGATGTTATCAAACATTCATCAGTCACCACCAGACTTACCATCAAGCCTACCAACTATGTAGCAAACTTCACTATCCCAAATAACTACATAAACAAAGAATATGAACCCATGGTAGACTTTCTAAAAGCTCACCCACTTCACTATGCCATGACAGCCACTCCTGGTGTCATGTACCAAGAAATGGTCTATCATTACTGGTATACTTGTTCATATGATTCTACTACTAAGACCATTCGAGGTACCATTCTTAACAACACTCAGGTTGTTGAGATCAATGCTACTCTACTTCAGGAAGTACTCCATCAACCTGTGTTTAAAAAGTATGATAAACCACAGCGTGAATATCAACAAATGGGTAACTTGCTGAGATGTTGTGGTGTATCTGCACCAAGGGTGGGAGCAACATTCTTCAGGAAGGAGGTTGCACCAACCTACAGCTTTCCCTTTGCCTCTGTGGTGATGAGTTTAAGCTGCAAGGTTGGTTCGTTTGACCAGCTCAGAAGAGATGAAGTTCAGGTGGCTTTACAGCTTGTTGATAGAAATACATTAAATATGCTCAAGTGGATCTTTGGTAATTAGAGGGCCTTTGTGGAACAAGACAAACGTTCCCCATTTGTAACGTATCCCAAATTCTTAAGTCTCATTTTCAAACATGTCTGTGGTGACACTCTATACAACTCCCAACCATTCCTCAAGTCAATGGTGTTTCCTGTAATTGGAAACAAACTGTTTCATGCTCCGGTTACTGTTGGAGAGCTTCCTCTCACAACACCTATGAGAAGGCTGCTTGGTTTGGTGGAACAACCTCCTACACAGGAGGTAAATCCATTTCCTGCTCCCAAGGAATAATCCACAGCTACTGGATCAAGGGTAAAACGTGCCCTGAAGTCCACAGCAGTATGGCCTTTCACCACGAAGGCCAAAAAGACAATGTTTGCCTTCCCAGCGTCTATGCCTGAGGGGGAGCAGGCTGATCTCCCAGGTTCATCTGTTGAACCTGAGGCCTTTGTGGCCGGTGGCTCCGTGCCATCTGAGACCACGGAACAGGTTTCACCCCCTGTTTCTAGCACAGTCTCCTCTCCAGTCCAAAGACAACAACCTCCCACTTCTCCCACCACATACTCCATGTTGAGGAAGAAATCCTTGGCTAGAAAGAAAACAGCCAGCCTACCTCCCCAACAAAGGCCCTTTGACCACTCTCAAAAGGATTTAGATGAAAAAAAAAGCTACCCCTACTGCATCCTCTCCTCCTATCTTAGAGAGTGGTGCACACTACATGGAGCCTGCTTCACTCTAATCATAGTCCACCCATAGTCAGTCTGAGCCCTCTGGTTCCTCCCAACAGGAACCAGATGTACATAAGGAGACTACCACATCCACTGTCCCTCCCTCTCAACCAGCTTGCTATGCTGTCCTTCAAGGTTGATACTTTGGAAAATTCCATGTCCACCCTTTCTTCTACTGTTGCAGACATTGTGTCTGCACAGCTTGCAGGGTTTCTTGATTTGTTCAAATCATCCTTTCCATCACCTTCTCCATAACCTGACTACACCTCACAGCTTCTTGCACTCACTGTACAGCTGCAACAAATCTCCACCTCTCTATCCTCTAACCTTTCAGATCAACAAGACTTTGTGTCCAACTTGGCAGTTGTTTCCCAATAACTGTCAAGTCTTGCTGAAACCAGTTTTATTTCCCTACCTTCAACCTTAGCCTCTTTGAATACCTTAGAGGTATCTATGTATAACTCTACGGCTTCAGGCTTTGAGGATGTGCAAGAATCCATCAACCTAACTCGTGCACAACTTAAGAGTCTAATGTTCAGTGACACTGACAGGGCTGCCATTTCCATTCTTTCAGCCACTGCCACCTCTCAATCAACCTCTCTTGTAACGTGCCTTACCTAGTTAGCTGAGGTCAAATACAACCTGGCTTTCTTAGTGCATAGCCTGGTGGGTTCTAAACTTGTTACCATCCTGCTGCTGCCAAGCCTATTGGATCCGTTCCTTTGGGCAGCACTGATGTTGAAGGCTCTATGTCATATACTTTAAAGGGGGAGAATACATTTTCCTCAACGACCAAGTCTAAGGGGGAGAAATCTTGATCTCCCTCTAAGGAGAAATCAACCTCAATTGGTCAAAAGCAAAGAAAGTAAAAATGTCATCCTTGGTAGTGCAAGAGAAGTTGGAACATGCTGTTAAGGAAACATATAGTGAAAGGAAAGTTGAGAAGGAGAAAGGCTCTAAGGTCTCTGTGACTAAAGGTGAAAATCTGTGTCCACCACCCCTGCATCTGTTAGAACCCAATTCCAGTTTGACAACTTGGTCAGAAAGAAGTTCTTTGATGTTGCTTAAAGAAGAATAGCCAAGGAAACAATTGTCAAAGTTGTCCCTACTTCAAGGAAAAATCAGCCATGGAAGCTACAAATTACAACATTTGGTGCTAATGGCCCTGAACTACAGTCATATGAAGCAGCTAATGTAGCAAGAATGGGATACAGAGAATAGGTTGAACTTGCAGTTGCTCTGAGTAGTTCAAAATCTGAAACTGCTAAAACTGTCAGAGCATTTGTAAGAAAGCTAATGGAAAAGGTGAAAGGGTTGGGTCTGATTCAAGAAGATATGATCAAGGGTACCTCAAAGAGTCTCAGATCTTTCCAAAGCTGGTGTCAGACAGCTTCTGGCCTTCTGGTTCATGAATGCTTTTGTCAAACACTTCAGATGGAAAGTACCAATCTTGAATCAGTTACCAGCTTGTCATGAAAGAGGTGAATACACCAGCCAATAACTTTTCTACCTTAGAGAAGAGGTTGAAAGTTTTGAAGCCATAAAAGAAATGTCGGCTGGTTTAGAACAAAAAAAAACTTCTCCAACCTGCTGTTGAGTTTAAGAAAGAGATGGAAAAAGAACAAGACCCATCTGCTGGTGATGAGTAGATGAAGAATGAAAGATGGTCATAAGTTGGTCAGGCTTACCATTAGACATCAATAGTCCAATTAGTTGAAGTTTTCTAGTGTACATTAGTTGTACTTTTTCTTGTAAACATTTGTAGTTCAATTAGTTTTTTGTATGTATAAACTGATCGTTTACTTTATATTTATTGTGAATTTAGAATCCTATATATCAATCAACAATCAATTCAATTAATAAAGAACAAGATCAAAAACACTAACCAAATGCTTGGATTAATCACAAATTCGATTACAAAATTGAGAATGAGAAGAACTTGCACTATAGCCCTAATTCTTTCTCTGGAATTCTGTGCGTACAAAAGAGAATTGTCAGATCCGTATCTCTATTTGGCGGAGACACATTTATTTTCCTCATACCCCTTTCAACATCAATTTGAAGATCTTGAATAGACATAAGAACGAGCTTTATATGCATGAAGTGAAACAAAGTACTCAAAGCAAATCTGCGATGCTCATTTCTTTTGTTTCTACACAATTCATCAAACAAATCTTCAATGTCTACCAAGTTCATCCAAAACATATCAGCTTCTGTGAAAGGGTATGTATTCCCATCCGATCTTCTAACAGTGAAGGTAGGATAAAAGATCTTAACGAATCTATCCCTTTCAATTTTAATTAGATCCACTATCGGAAACTCACTTCTAACTTTGTCAGCACTTTGAGCCTTGTTTTGAAGAAAACTTGCATAATTCACCAGATTAGGTCTATTTGGCTCCGACACTCTCGGTAACTTCAGAAATGTACAAGGAGCTAGCTTCTTGCAAAAAATCTTTTTCTCCAGATGGTCTTCAAGATACGGCAGTTTATTCCTTTTTCTAATGTATTCAGCCGATTTCTTAGATGTGAGCTCCAGACTTTTTTTCTTTTTCCTTCTAACTTCTTCTTCGTTTAAAAGACACAACATATCATCAATCTCTTTCTGAACTAATCTTTGAACTTCAAATCTCAATTGATGTTGTTTCTGAGTCTCATTTGCTAGCACATACTCATCAAAAAAATCATTCCATTACCTCAAATTCATTCACTTCTTTCATAACAGGAGGAACAAAACCTTCAACTGGAAATGGCTCTATCTCTTCTTCTTTTACTTGTACCGTAACCTCAGGCTTTTCAACCATTGGTATAGGTATATCATCTTTTAAGATTTCTTGAACCAACACTTCTTCCTCTTCTATTCTCTCAGCTCTTACAGTAACATCAGTTAGTTCTATAACATCATCATCCTCAGATTCTTCTATCTCAACAACATCTTCAATCATTAATGCTTTTTCTTGTTAATCTGCATCAGACTCTCCATATTCATCAAAATTATATAACTCTGACTCTATGTTCAATGGAACAGGAACATCTTCATAAAGAATCAATTCCTGTCCTTCTTGAACATCAGCAGGTTCTTTTGAGCTTCCTGCCTCTCCGTTCTCTTAACCTTCAGATTCTTTCACTGGATAAGTAATCATTAAAATTCCCGGTGTAGGCTCATCAAGCTTCCTCCTCTTCTCCCCCTCATGAAGAGCATCATCGGAGTCATCGTCATGCTCATCATGTTTTCGTTTGGGTGCAGAAGCTTGAGCCTTGCAAGTCTGTTCCACTGCCGCCACACGTTCTAGATAAATTGCCCAAGGCAGTAATCACTGTACCCTCTAGCCCTATCATTCTCTGTCTCTCTCATCTCATCAAACTGCTCAAATACCAAGTCTCTCAGCTCTTCAATAGCCTGATTAGGATCTGGTTGCTTCATTGACTCCTCTGCTACTGATTTTCCTTTTAAAAATTTATGAATATTATTCATTTGAGCCATCACCTCTGATAGTTGAGCAGAAACATGACTGTTTACACCAGCAACAACAACATTTAACGCTTTACTCAAAGTAGATTCAGTGATGAATGGGGAAAGAGTAGCTACTGGGTCACTAAGACTTCCAGTTGACACAACAATGGAACATGTAAAAAGAACCTCTGTGTGGCCAGTGCTCAGAGTTGGAAAAGTTGTGGCTCTGACTGGTCTTCCAACGTCTTCAAGTGACGGAGCAACGAATGCTTCCGTGACTGAGGTTGTTCCGGCAGTGACACCAAGTTCAACTGCACTTACTTCAACGAATGAAGCAGACGCAAGTGTCCTAGTGTGTATCGGTCCTAGACTTTGTGATTGAAATGAAGTAGTACACTTGGGCAGATGTGTACTAAATTCAATATCCATCAAATCCAAAGGATTATCGGATAGCATATGAGCTTGTTCCCGGTGTTCAATTGAAACAGTCTCTTGTTTAGAGGAGACTGAGTGGATGGGGGGTGTGCACTCGTCAGTGGGATACTGACTTCTTCAATGTTAAGTCCCTGTTGGAAGCTAACAGCAGTTGTGGCTATTTCCCGGCTTTTTAGGCAATGGGCACCCCTCACACTCTGTAACAACCTAGCTTTTTTACTTATCTTTAAATTTTATCTTTGATTCAATAATGTAAGTTTATTACATTATTTGTATTGTAATTTTAATTAAGTATAAAAAAAATTATTTAAATTATATTTATTTATTTTATAAATTATTTAGAAGATTAAATTATAAAGAGATATAAAATACAAAGTGGATGGGTTAAAGTTGCCAAAATCCAAAAGTTAAGAAATAAAAACAAGAAAAATGATCATTTATGATCATTAACATCAAAAATTAAATATCTCACTACTCTCTCTCTCCTCTTTTCTTCTCCATATACGGCACCTCTACAAAATTATCAAGAAAATCCAAAGTTTGTTCAATTAATTGGAGATTGAAGACAATAGGAGTTACAACAATAATCATTCATCATCAAACAACAAGATTTCAAGGTAATAAATTCTTAAATTTTGATATTTTACAAGGTTTGGTTCGGTTTTGGGTAAAACCGAAACCAAAGAATTATAAACATGAAATTGATGATGCATGTTAGTTTTAATTGTTAGAAATCATGTAATTAGGTATATTGAAGCTACAATAACAATAATCATGGGTTGGATCATTCAAATAAGGAAGAAATATGAATTTTTGTAAAGTTAGTATTCTTGGCAAAAAGAAAGAAATTTGGATGATCTTGGTAATTTAATGATGTTTATGATAGGGAAAATTATATAAAAACAACCCAATAATGATAATACATCAATATATCATATTGCATGTTAATATAAATAGGTTTACTGAATTTTAAGTAAAAATCCGTATGAATATGACATAGAACAATAAGAACAAAATCTGGGAAAATATGAACATGTGGGATCCGAATTCGGCTGAGTCCGAATTCGGATAAGAGGCACCAATTCGGATCCCTTGTCTCGGACCCTGTGATTCGGATGTGATGCCCCATTTTCGGATTCCATGATTTCGGATATCCCAATTCGGATGTTATACTTCGCATTGGTCCTAATTCGGATCACTCATTTCGGTTCAGCCCGGTCCGAATCCGGATGGTCCGAAATTAAAGGATCCGGATCCAAGCCTTTTATTATGATATTTTAACATCACAATTAAATACTATTATATAAATACAAGAACCATGAAATTATGATTTTAATGAATAAAGATTTATAAAGCATATATATATATACATATATATACATATACATATATATATATATATACATATATATATATATATATATATATATATATATATATATATCTTTTAAAGATTTAAAGAAACAAAGAAAAAGAACTAACAAATATTGATGAGTTATCAGTAATCAGATCAGATTAAATAAGGATTTATAATCTAAAAGCTAAAAATATGATACGATAATTATTCTGGACAGGTTCAGTTAAATCCTGAACACAGATTTAAAGATACTGAAAGTGGGTCACTGATTAGAAAAGAAAAGCCAGAGATCAGATAGATCAAGACTAAAGATAAATCCTGGGATAACTCTGGTGGTGGATTATAAATCTGCTTGATAAAGACTACTGAAACAGTGAGTTATAGATATTCAGTTTTTCATGCTAGACTTCCGGTTGAGACATATTGTTGATGATAGATTATTTGACATTCATAATTGTTCAGCTGGATTGTGACCTGTGCACACCATGGTTCGGTGATGCCCTGTGGATCATGATAACTATTTGACTTATCATTTCGCATGACATTGTACTTACTATTCATTTCAGATATTGCTATGAGTTTATTGCTATCATGACCTTGATGACTTATGCTTTCATTATTACTCGTATCTTTGACATATTGATTCAGCTTAGTATGATTAGCCTTGTCGGTCTATTGTTCTAGACCATGCTACTTCACCAGTTCTATTGAACTTGGTATAGACACTCCGATGTTCCCCCATGAAGACCGCTGGTAGCTAGCCCAGCATAAGTGGATAGCTTCCACTAAAAGCGTGAGCGTGGGCTGAACATCATCCAATTCTATGAATTCTATGTCTCAATCATGAGTGGTTGTAGCGGCAGTCCAGACATATCACGCTTTGACCCATGATCCGCTTGATTAATGCATGTAATCTGAAAATCTATATTCTCACTAAGCCATGCTTACAGTTGCTATTTGATTTTTTTTTTTACAGGAAAAGATAAAGGAAAGTCACCTGCCGGACCTAGTTAATAGGTCTTACCAGATCAAGATTGAAGTTTTCTATAGACCACTACTCAACAAACCCTTCGGTACTGATTGGCAGAAGATAATTGTGGTGGTCTGGGTAGACTTGATTTGAATGTATGATGACATGAATTAGATTAGTCTCGTACCCTTTATAAGTTTAATTTGAAAATTGTAATCTGAACTAAAATTGTATTAAACTTATCCTATTGTTTGTACTTGTAATCTGAAATTCCGCAACTTAAATTACTCTATCTTAGTTATGATTGATATCGTGTTGCATAATGTGGGACCTAGACTCTGAGGACTGCCCCATAAGGGTAGGTCTTCACTGAATGGTATCAGAGCCCATAGTTTGAGTGAATCAAGTATTACGAGAGTAATACTTGGTCTCAAACTGAAGCAATACATATGAATCAATCATTTAGGTGGTTTGAACTGAGATAGGATGTACAGACTGTTAGGATGGGAAAAAGGGTACATAGATCTAAGTCTATAAACTGATAGTTAAATGGTTTTAATTTTCAGTAAAGATGTCAGGATCAGGTGACATTCCCAACAACATGACCCCACAGCAAATGTTTGAAATGATGCAACAAGTATTAGCCCAACATACTGAACAACAAAACAAGAATATGCAAGAACAACTTCAGGCTAGAGATGAGGCCGAAGCAAAAAGACGCGCTGACAAAAAGAATAAAAGAAAAGATAAACAAATCCAGAATATTGAATCTGATTCTGATAACTCTACCCCGAATGTCCAAATTGAGCAGCCGAAAGGCTGTAAGTTCAAGGATTTTAAAGCCAGCGGTGCCCTTAACTTCGAGGGTACAGTCAATCCAATTCAGGCGATGGATTGGATAAGCCATACTGAAGAAATCTTTAGAATCTCCGATTGCTTGGAGTCTAAGAAAGTGAGTTATGCATCTGCTCTGTTCGTGGGTGCTGCCCGTGCCTGGTGGAAGACCCAGAGAAGTATTTATGGCGAGGAGGTTTTCCAGACTCTAGAATGGGACCAGTTTCTTGAAATGTTCAATGCAAAATATTGTCCTGCTGATCAACAAGACAAAATGGAAGTTCAGTTGATGCAATTAACTCAGGGAACCAAGACTGTAGACGAGTACGAGCATGAATTCTCACGGCTCTGTGGATATCCTTCCTATCAGGTATCTACTGAAGAGAGAAAGATGAACCGATTTCGTGGAGGGCTTAACCCGAGATATCGACACCCAATGAGCGCGATAAAGTATAATTCCTATCTCGAAATGGTTGAAGCGGCAAGGCAGATTGAGAGGGGATATTTAGAGTACGGCGATCAACTCTACGCTCCATCAACAAACCCGACATGTCCTTCTCCTCCAAAGAAGCAACGATTCGGCAGATTCTTCAAGCCAAATAAATCTCAGACTCAGCAACCCAAGCAGTCTCAACAGTACAGTTCGCCACAGAAAGCTCAAGCTTATTCGCTTACAAATGAACCACGATTCTGCAAGAGATGCCGAAAATCGCATATGAAATTGTGTAATCCAGACGACGTCACGTGTTATGTGTGTAGCAGAATCGGCCATAGTAGAGAAGAGTGCCCCCAACGAGGTCTTGGTTGTGCTAAATGCGGAAAGCGTGGACACTTCATGTATCAGTGCCACAGTGGACAACGAGGTCAATCACAGTCATCAGCTGGAGGTTCTACAATGAAAAGCTCGGCTGCCACTCCAACTGTTAGGACCCGCGCCTTCCAAATAACGGCGAAGGAAACGAAAGAAACCCCGGATGTGGTTACCGGTACGTTTTTACTAAATTCAATACCTGCGCGTGTGTTATTTGATTCTGGTGCAAGCCGTTCATACATCTCGACTACTTTTGCGCAAAGATTATCTAAGATTCCTTCGAAGCTTCCTGTTATACTTGATATAGAGACAGCCAGTAACAATTACGTTATGGCTGATTCCATTTACCGAAATTGCACGTTACTTGTCAATCACGTTGTGTTCAACCTCGATCTTATCCCGATACCGTTAAAAGAGTTCGACGTCATCATCGGCATGGACTGGTTAACAAACAACGAGGCTACAATTGTCTGCAACCGCCGAATCTTCCGAATCAAGACTTCAGACGGCCGAGTGTTAGAGATCAAAGGCGACAAACGTAAAGGTGCTCATTGTTTTATATCGGTTGAGAAAGCGCGTAAGTATCTTTCTAAGGGTCACGAATCTTATCTTTGTTATGTCTCGTCTGAATCCACCTCGGAAGCCAACAAGAAATCTGTATCTCATATTCCGATCGTCTGTGAGTTCCCAGACGTGTTCCCTGATGACATATCTGGAGTACCACCGGAACGACAAGTTGAATTCGGGATTGACTTAGTTCCCGGTGCGGCTCCCATCGCTAAAGCCCCCTACAGACTTGCTCCTGCAGAAATGCAGGATATGTCAAAACAACTGCAAGATCTGTTAGAAAAGGGATTTATCCGACCGAGTTCATCTCCGTGGGGTGCACCTGTCTTATTCGTTAAAAAGAAAGACGGAACTTTCCGAATGTGCATCGACTATCGTGAGTTGAACAAACTCACAATCAAAAATAAGTATCCTCTGCCCAGAATTGATGATCTATTTGATCAGCTACAAGGAGCCAGCTACTTCTCAAAAATCGATCTTCGTTCTGGGTATCATCAGTTAAAAGTTAAAGATGACGATATTCCAAAGACAGCCTTGAAACAACCCAGCTTTTGATCCAGTTATAATCTTTGTGCTTTGAGAAAATAATGTAATTTTATTACATTAATTATTTGGTTTAATTTCATTGAATATGAAAATATTGATTAAATTATATTTATGATTTTTAATTGTAAAAGATGATTATAATAAAGAGATGTAAAATACAACAGTTTAGTGGGTTAATTTACAAATATAACTATAATACATATATAAACCATTTTAATGGTCATTATTAACAATTAAGAGAATTGACACACTCTCTGTCTAACTTCTCTCTAACCTCTCGGCCAAATACACATTACATCAAGGATTACCACAAATTTGCAATCAATTGGAGAAATTAAAGTCAAGGGAGTTACAAATAGCAACAATCAACAACAATCTACAAAGATTTGGAGGTAATTTTGATATTTTTGAAGAATGTTTCGGTTTTGATAAAAACCGAAACCAAAGGATTATAATATGAAAATTTGGATGATTGCATGTCTAAGATTTTAGAAGATTATGATGAATTTAAGTTAATAAATGTAACAGAAACAAAAATCCGTGATCAGATTGTCCAAATAAGCAAGAATTATGAATTTTTTATAAATAAGTGTTCTTGACAAAAGTTGCATATTTTGGATGATCTTGACCAATTGATGATGTTATTGATAGGGAAAAATGTATAAAAACACTCCAATAATGATAATGTATCAAAATAATACATTGCATGTTGATTATAAATAAGTTTTGTGAATTTTATGTAAAAATTCGTATGAACAATATGAAGAACATCAAGAACAAATCTGGGAAAAATGCTAAATATAGGATCCGAATTCGGGTTTAACCGAATTCGGATGGTGCCTATTTCGGGTCCCTATACTTCAGGCGATATGTTCTACTTCGGATTTGTCATTTTGAATATGATCCTAATTCGGATATTTTTATATTTCGGATGAGTGATCCGAATTAGGATGGTTGTTAATTCGGACTTATGAACAATTCGGATGAAACCAATTTCGGTCCTATATCCGAATTCGGATGATGGTTTGGTCCGGATCCGGATGATCCGAATCCGGGTCCCCAATCCGGGTGAATCCGAAATTGAGTAATCCGAAACCCAATTTTATGTATTTTGATATTTTAATTAAATAAATGATTTTTATGCATATGCTTTTAGTTATATATATATAATATATATATATATATATATATATATATATATATATATATATATATATATAGAGAGAACTTTTGGAGAATTTACAAGAATAAAGAATATGAACAAACAAAAGATTGATAAGATTATCAGTTATCAGAATCAGATAAAGTTTAAGAATTTAAAGACTAAAATGATGATGATAAAGATGATGAAATTGACATGATATTATCATGATAATTCTGGACAGGTTCAGTGAAATTCTGAACATAGAGATTTAAAGACTTAAAAAGCAGGCCAAAGACTTGATTTACAGAGAACAGATTGACAAAGATAAAATCCTGAGATAACTCAGGTGGCAGATTTTTATATCTGTTTGATAAAGACCCAGACCAGTGAGTTATTGATATTCAGATTGAACATGTTTAAATTCCGGTTGAGATATATTGTTGATGTTAGATTTATTGACATTCATTGTATCAGCTGGATTGAGACATGTGCACACCATGGTTCGGTGTTGCCCAGTGGATCATGATAGCTATTTGATTATCATTTCATATTGCATTTAAGACTTCTTCAGATATTGCTTTATGATTCATTGCTATCATGACTTCTATGACTTAAGCTTGCACTATTGATCAGACACTTGATAGATTTATTCAGCTTGATTAGCCTTAATGGTCTATTGTTCTAGACCTGGCTATTTCACCAGTTCTTATGAACTTGGTAATGACCTCCGATGTTCCGCCATATTGACTTACTGGTAGCTAGCCCAGTATGTGGCTGATCCCCACGATTTAAGCGTGAGTGTGGCTTGAACATCATCCAATTCTATGATTCTATATCTCAATCATGAGGGCTGTAGCGGCAGCCAAGCCATATCACGCTAGACTGATGATCCGCTTGACACGCATGTTAATATTGAAAATCTATAAACTCACTAAGCATTGCTTACAGTTGCTGCATTATAATTTTACAGGAAAAAGCAAAGGAAAGTCACCTGCTGGACCTAGCTCTTAGGTCTATTAAAGGACAAGACAGAAGTTTCTATAGACCACTACACAACAAAACCTTTCGGTACTGATTGGAAGACATCAAATGTTGTGGTTTTGGGTAGATTTGATATTATTCTATGATGTAATGATTAGATTAGATGGTACCCTTTATAAGTTTAATTTAAAAACTTTAATCTGTATTAAACTTAATCCTAATATGTTTGTGCCTGTAATTTATTATTCCGCAATTTAATTACCCTATCTTAGTATGATTGATATCGTATTGCAATTTGTGGGACCTAGACTCTGAGGACTGCCCCGGAAGGAGAGGTCTTCACAGGATGGTATCAGAGCCCATAGTTTGAGTGAATCAAGTATTACGTGAGTATACTTGGTCTCAAACTGAAGCAATACATATGTATCAATCATTTAGGTGGTTTGAACTGAGATAGGATGTACAGACTGTTAGGATGGGAAAAAGGGTACATAGATCTAAGTCTATAAACTGATAGTTAAATGATTTTAATTTTCAGAAAAGATGTCGGGATCAGGTGACATACCAAACAACATGACCCCACAACAAATGTTTGAAATGATGCAACAACTTTTAGCCCAACATTCTGAACAACAAAATAAGACAATGCAAGAACAGTTTCAAGCCAGAGATGAGGCTGAAGCTAAAAGACGGGAAGATAAAATGAATAAGCGAAAAGAAAAGCAAGTCCAGACTAATGAATCTGATTCTGATAACACAAATCCTGAAACCCAAATTGCTCAGCCAAAAGGCTGCAAGTTTAAAGATTTTAAATCCAGCAGTGCCCTGAACTTTGAGGGTACAGTAAATCCAATTCAGGCGATGGATTGGATCAGTCATACCGAAGAGATCTTTAGAATCTCTGACTGTTTAGATTCAAAGAAAGTGAGCTATGCGTCTGCGTTATTTGTTGGAGCTGCTCGTGCATGGTGGAAGACCCAGAGAAGTATCTATGGCGAAGAAATTATTCAGACTTTAGAGTGGAACCAGTTCCTAGATATGTTCAACGCAAAATATTGTCCGATCGACCAACAAGATAAGATGGAGGTTCAACCAATGCAGCTGACCCAGGCAACCAAGACTATCGACGAATATGAGCATGAATTCTCGCGACTATGCGGCTACTCATCGTATCAAGTAGCTACCGAAGAAAGAAAAATGAATACATTCCCCGGAGGACTCAACCCAAGATATCGGCACCCGATGAGCGCGATAAAGTATAAGTCCTATCTGGAAATGGTGGAAGCAGCAAGACAGATCGAGAGAGGATATCTAGAGTATGGCGATCAGCTTTACGCCCCATCAGCGAATCCGACATGTCCATCTCCTCTGAAGAAACAACGATTTGGCAGATTCTTTAAGCCAAATAAGTCTCAGTCCCAGCAATCTCAGCAGTATAGTTCACAGCCGAAAGCCCAAGCGTATTCACTAACGAACGAGTCGCGATTCTGCAAGAGATGCAGAAAGTCACACATGGGACTATGTAATCCAGATGACGTCACATGCTTTGCTTGCAATTGAATTGGTCACAGCAGCGAGGAATGCCCACAGCAGGGACGTGGATGTGCAAAATGCGGGAAAAGAGGACACTTTATGTATCAGTGTCGAAGAGGGCAACGAGGACAGTCACAGTCGTCAGCGGGAGGATCTACGATGAAGAGTTCAGCTGCTACTCCGACCGCAAGGACTCGAGCTTTTCAAATAACAGCTGAGGAAGCAAAAGAAACACCTGACGTAGTTACCGGTACGTTCATGCTTAACTCAATCCCTGCTCGCGTATTATATGATTCCAGTGCTAGTCGTTCCTTCATATCAACTACTTTCGCTCAAAGATTATATAAATATCCCTCGAAGCTTTCCGTGATACTTGATATTGAGACTGCCAGTAACAACTATGTTATGGCTGATTCTGTTTACCGTAACTGCACTCTACTTGTCAACAACATCGTATTCAACCTCGACCTTATCCCGATTCCGTTAAAAGAGTTCGACGTCATCATCGGCATGGACTGGCTAATGAATAACAAGGCTACGATCGTATGCAACCGTAGAATTATCAGAATTAAGTATTCAGACGGCCGAGTATTGGAAATCAAAGGCGAAAAGCGAAAAGGTGCTCACTCCTTCATTTCTGTTGAAAAAGCGCATAAGTACCTATCTAAGGGTCACGAATCTTACGTATCCTATGTCTCATCTGAATCTAACTCTGAAGCCCAAAAGAAATCTTTATCTGATATCCCAATCGTCTGTGAGTTCCCAGACGTATTCCCTGACGATATTTCTGGAGTGCCACCGGAACGTCAAGTTGAGTTCAGTATTGACTTGGTTCCTAGTGCGGCTCCTATTGCCAAAGCTCCCTACAGACTTGCACCTGCAGAAATGCAGGAAATGTCAAAGCAATTGCAAGAGCTGTTAGAAAAGGGGTTTATCCGACTGAGTTCATCTCCGTGGGGTGCACCTGTCTTATTTGTCAAAAAGAAAGACGGAACTTTCCGTATGTGCATCGACTACCGCGAGTTGAACAAAGTTACTATAAAGAATAAATATCCTCTGCCCAGGATCGATGATTTGTTTGATCAGCTACAAGGAGCCAGCTACTTCTCGAAAATAGATCTTCGTTCTGGGTATCATCAGTTGAAAGTCAGAGATGAGGATATTCCGAAGACAGCCTTCCGAACAAGATACGGTCATTACGAATTTCTCGTAATGTCATTTGGCTTAACAAATGCACCAGCGGCGTTCATGGACCTCATGAATCGCGTGTGCAGACCGATGCTGGATAAATCAGTTATCGTGTTCATTGACGATATTTTGATTTACTCCAAAACGGAGGCTGATCATTCTATTCATTTGCGGCAATTGCTAGAGTTACTGAAAAAATAAAGACTCTATGCAAAATTCTCTAAGTGTGAATTTTGGCTCAGACAGGTATAACTCTACTTTGTCTTGAGCTCTTCATTAAACATTTCTTATTTCAAACGAAACTTGACATTCTACTTTGATTATTATAGATTCAGTTCCTTGGCCATATTGTTTCTGGAGAAGGGATTTCCGTCGATCCTTCTAAAGTCGAGGCCGTCCAAAAATGGCAAACGCCTCGCAATGCCTCCGAAATAAGAAGTTTCCTTGGATTGGCCGGTTATTATCGGCGATTCATAAAGGACTTCTCGAAGATTTCTGTGCCACTTACAATGTTAACACGAAAGAATACACCTTTCGTATGGGCTGATAAACAGCAAGAGGCATTCGAAATTCAAAAGCAAAAACTGATTCAAGCGCCGATCCTAGCTTTACCAGAAGGCAATGATGATTTCGTTGTCTATAGCGATGCATCTGGTACTGGCTTAGGATGTGTTCTGATGCAAAGGGGAAAAGTAATTGCCTACGCTTCAAGGCAATTGAAAGACTACGAGAAAAGTGCACCAACTCATGATCTTGAGTTGGCTGCCGTTACCTTTGCTCTGAAGATCTGGCGTCACTATCTTTATGGGACTCGGTGTCAGCTCTACATCGATCACAAGAGTCTCAAACATCTCTTTTCTCAAAAGGATCTAAATATGAAACAGCGTCGGTCCTTGGAGCTTATCAAGGACTATGATTGCGAGATCCTATATCATCCCGGCAAAGCTAATGTTTTTGTGGATGCTTTGAGTAGAAAAGTTTATCCAGAAAAGTGTTGTTATGCCCTAACTCCGGTTATATTCTCTTCTGATCTTATTGAAGACATCCGAGTTGCTCAAGCTGAAGCACTGAAAGAAGAGAATATTGAATTTGAAAATCTTAAAGGGCAGTTACAATTTCTAACTCTGAATCATTTGGGACTTCATTGTCTCAAGGGAAACCGAATCTGGGTTCCTAAGTATGGTTCAATTCGCAGCACTCTTCTATCTGAAGCTCACAAGTCCAAATTATCTGTTCATCCTGGCAACTCAAAGATGTACTTTGATCTGAAAGTTGACTACTGGTGGCCAGGAATGAAGAAAGACATCGGTTTATATGTTGAAAGCTGCAGAGTATGTCAGATGGTTAAGGCAGAACACCAGAAACCCTTCGGGGATATGTAACCGCTGCCAGTTCCTAAGTGGAAGTGGGAGCATATAACCATGGATTTCATCACTAAGTTGCCTAAAACCAAAAGACAACATGACTCCATCTGGGTAGTCGTGGATCGGTTAACGAAGTCAGCTCACTTCATACCGATGAAAGAAACATATTCTCTCGATAGATTGGCATAGCTATACATCACTGAAATCATTTCTCGTCACGGTGTGCCAAAGTCTATCGTATCTGTTGGTACATCCCGTGTGACGATAGCAGTCTAAGTTGTCTTACATTGTGATTTTGCATATGTTTGGTATATATATATATTATATATGATTGATGTTTATCAGTGTTTGTATGTTTGAACTTGATGTAATGTATTACAAGAAGTTTAAACATAAAACTCAAAGATAAAATCAATCATAAGGTAATATTATAAGTTTCATCACTTAAGTGTTTAAGTGTATTGGTTAGATTCGAATATGTAAAGGAAGACATTCGAATCTGTGATAGATTCGAATGTATCCTTAGATTCGAATATAGGTTAGATTCGAATCTGTCAGATGGACAGATTCGAATGAGGCCTTAGACCAGATTCGAGGTTGGCCCACAACAGACTCGAATCAGGGTCTATAATTAGGGATAGACTCGAATGATTAAGTGACCTTTGGCAGAATTCGTGAGGAATTAAGCAATAGGCGATCTCGAGTTTATCAGCTAGGTGAGTCCCATTTCGGAGAGAATTAGTACGTAGGATCGTTCGTGTGTCGTTCGTTCAGCGTCTAATAGTCTCCGTGTTTCCGTTGGTTGAGAGTTGTCCGTCTGACCGTAAACGAGGATTCCGCACTCGTTCACGGATCCGCGTCTAGATAGATCTGTCAGTGGTAGACCTTACAAGTGGTATCAGAGACTACGGAGTGTTCGTGGTGTTCTTCGTGTTCATCAGAAACATTCTAGGTTTCTTGACGCTAGTTGGACGGTTTTTCTCTCAAAAACGTGTTTTTGAGCTTAGCAAATTCATATTCGGGAAACATTTTGTCGTTTTTCACGTTTTTGGTCGAAATCATTATTTTTCGTTTGAAAAATAGTGATTTAATCCGTAAAACGTCAAAAAAAAAAAAAAAATCAAAGTGTTAGCCGTTTTTCGAGTTTGCGGCGCTCGAATCTATAGGGGTAATTAGGGTTTTACTTAATTTTCGAGTCTAACCAAAATACGCTCCTATCGAGTCAATTTCAGTCAGTTTCGAGTCTGTGGAGTTTCGAATCTATTCATACATTCGAATTGGTTCTCGAATCTATATTCTTTCGAGTTTGTTTCGAGTTTGTTATTGTTTCGAGTCTGAGCTTCGATTCTGCTGATTTTCGATTCTGTTTGTGCCTTCGATTCTAAGGGTCTTCGAGTTTAAGAGTCCTTCGAATCTGACCTATCTTCGAATCTGTGGGATTGTTCGAATCTGACATTATTTCGAATCTGCTTGAACTTTAAGACTTAATCGAATTTACTTTCAAAAGATTAAACATTAATTAGTTTCGAATCTTTCTAGATTCGAATAAGTTAATTTAAATCAGTTTCTAATTAAATTAATTAAGTTCAAATTCAAATTCTTTCAGAAAAGATGTCGAACCTTCAGAAATTCCTTGAAATGGATCACGAAGTTGGGAAGGCCAATGCACCACCTAAGCTGATGAAAGTTGAGGATTACTACTGGTGGAAGGATAGATTCACGGATTTTGTACGATTCAACGACATGCGCATGTGGGTGTGCATTGATGAAGGGTACATTCCACCAGTATCTGAGGTAGAAGGCCGTCAAAAGGTTCTGTCATATCAAATGATGAAAGAAGATGACAAGAAACTATTTGAAGCCGAAAACAAAGCTTTCTCTATTATCCGAATGGCGTTACCTCAAGATATCTTGCACACATTTCGGACTCAGAGGACGTCGAAAGAGCTTTGGGAGTCTCTTCAGAAACGGTGTGAGGGTAATCCACGGGTACGTAGAAAGCGTACAGAGCTGTTGACCCAACAGTTTGCAATTTTCAAGGCTCTTAAGGATGAACAGTTGGATGATATTATCACACGATTTTATCATCTGATAACAGAGCTTGAAAGTCATGGCATTGAGTACTCGGACAGTGACAAGAACAATAAGCTTCTTGATGCCCTACCAGCCAAATGGGCTATGTATGTGGCTATGATTAAGCTGAATGAAGATAAGTACTATGCTCAATCACTGGATGACATCGTGGGAACGTTGAGGGCATATCACTTCGAAATGATAAAGGCTGAGACTGATTATGAGCAAGTCCAAAATCCGGCTATGTATTTTGGAAAGACATCAAAATCATCAGTGACAGCTGATCAGAAGAGTGCTACAGCGTTTTTCACCGGAGAAACGTCATCGACACCAGAGTCCGAAGACTCAATCAATCGCGCGTTCTTAGGGTTAGGAAGATCGGAAGAACCGCAACCTCAAGTCAATCAGGCATCTACAAGTCAGAACTATTCAAAGATGCCAATGAGCGCAAAGTCGGCGGAAGAACATCTGAATCTGCTTGCTTCGTTTGTAGCCGCATATGGAAATTGCGTTCAAGGGAAGATTAATGATCCGGCTCTTTGGGATGAAGATTACGATCAGGTCGACCCTGATGACTTAGAGGAGATGGATCTTAAATGGCAACTGGCCATGGTAACCCAACGGGTTAAGAGATTCATAAAGAGAACTGGGAGGAATCTCCAGATGAATAACAAGGGGATAGGATTTGATAAGTCCAAGGTCAAGTGCTACAACTGTCAGGGATTGGGACATTTCGCGAGGGAGTGTCAAAGACCGAAGGTAGAGTCATACCAGGGGCAGAGTCAGCAACAAGGACAGTACCAAAGTCAGTCCCAACAGAGATATCTTCCGAGTTCTTCATCCGGTCAGGCCAATCTAGCGGGTCTAATTTCAAATGTCACTTCTGACAGATAGCTAGATGGTTCATATGACTGGAGTTCACATCCGGAGTCCAATGCTAGAGCTTTTATGGCTGAAGTTACGGAAAATGGTTGTGATGAGGATGAGCAGACCACAAGGGAAAGCAGTCCGATGTGGGTAGAGAAAGCGAATGATCAAACCGTGCTGGAGTTTGCTGCTCAGATGGCCAATGTGGAATCTGACAACTCAAAGGTTAGTCTTTCTTATTCTCTATTTCGTGAATTATGTGCTTTATGTGTTAGTTCTAACGATAGGTTAAATCTAGTCTTAGACTCACATAAGACCATAGCTGCTCAAAATGAAAATTTGAAAATAGAAAATGCTAGCCTAAATGACATAAAACAAGATTTAAAAGAAAAGCTTAAGGCTGATGCTCAAGATGTAATCGTTCTAAAAGACAAACTGAGTGAGCAGTGTGTTAGGATAGAACTTATGTATGAGCACGTAGAAGCCTTGACTAAAAGTCTGAAAGACAAGGACATAGAGCTAGCCGAGACCAAGGTTAAGGTAGCAGAGGCAAATAGCAAGCTGGAAAAGTTTAGGAATTCGAGCCTAAACCTAGGGAAAGTCTTAGATGCCCAAAGACAGTCTAAGAAGCCTGTAGGTCTAGGTTTTCACGAAATTCCTCCACCTTTCAATGATAACTATGTGCCTCAGCCTCAGGAGAAAACTGACAAGTCAGTAGTTTTAGAGGACCTACCTGAACCTACACCTGAGCCTAAAGTTGAAAATACACCTAAGGTGACTGACTCAACCGTCAAGGTCAAGAAAGTGAAATTTGTGTCTTCCTCCAGTGAAACACCTGCAGGAAAACAGAAGATTTCATGGGCTGACCAGGTCGAAGAGTCGGACACAATAGATGTACCAAAGGAAGTAGACACCAGTGAGACACCTAGATCTAAGGGACAACCCAAAAAGTCCATGGATAAGATGTCTTGCTTTAGATGTCACGAGAAAGGGCACGTTGCTTCTCACTGTCCAAATAGGAAAGCTGATGTTACACCTAAGACAGTGAACCCAACACCTGTTAAGCCCTCGACAAGTGTGGCGAGCACGAGTAGTTCTCAGAGTACCGAGAAAACTGTGCAGGCCGCACCAAAACCTGTTGTGAAACAAACACCGGTTAAGGTTGGACCAAAAGAAGTGGTTAGGACAAATTCACCAAATCGTGTCTTTAATCAATCTAGGTCAGCACCTCAACAAGTCTATAGGAGCACCACACCTAGCAGGTCACACACTCCCGTTAGGTCACATACTCCTGTTAGACAATATGTTCCGGTAAAAGCTCAGGGATCACAGTCTGAAATGCATTATAATAAGACTTATTCTAGAGCACCACAACAAATGCCTACTCAAAGGCAAAGAGTGAATCTAAATCACTCGGCACCACAACAGAATTCAGTTCAAAGGCCCAAGTCACCTGAAAGGCGAGATGGGTACTTGAAAGAGTTCAAGTATGTGGACGAGAATGGTATTACCAAGTCAGTCATGGCTTGGGTTCCCCGTGATAACTAACCTATTTTTCTTTCATGTGCAGGAGATAACTACCGGTCCAAACAACAAGTGGTTCGTCGACAGTGGTTGCTCCAGGCATATGACGGGGGAAAGAAGTCTTCTCACAGACTTCAAGGGGGGTAATAGGGGATTTGTATCATTCGCTGGCAACAAAGGAGGAAATATCACTGGAACTGGAGAAGTCACTAATGGAACGATTACATTGGATCAAGTTTATCACGTTGATAAACTGGTTCATAATCTCATTAGTGTATCTCAAATCTGTGATAAGAAGAACTCGGTGTTATTTACTGACACTGAGGCGTTAGTGCTAAAGCCGGGATTCAAGATACCTGAAGATTGGATATTGATGCGGGCTCCAAGGAAGAATGACTTGTACATGCTCGATATGAACAAGCCAGATAATTCGATGGGTCCGATCTGTTTACTATCAAAAGCTTCGGAGACGGAATCGGTTTTGTGGCACAGACGCATGGCTCACTTGCACCTAAGGAAAATGAACTACATAACGAAAAATGGTTTGGTGCAAGGTGTGCCTCTGAAGAGTTTTCAATTTGAAGACAAGTGTCTACCGTGCATGAAGGGCAAACAACACAAGAAGACACACAAGTCCAAGAAGCAGAATTCCATAGCCTCGCCATTCGATTTGTTGCATATGGACCTTTTCGGCCCTATCAACAAAAGGAGTATAGGAGGTAGTTGGTTTTGCTTAGTTATCACCGACGATTACTCACGTTTTTCTTGGGTTTTCTTTTTAGGTACAAAGGACGAGACGGCTGCGAAGCTCATCGGGTTCTTAGACCAAGTGGAGAATTCCTACGGAACTAGGGTTAAAAGTATTCGTAGTGATAATGGGACAGAATTTAAAAACTCTGTAATTGGTGTATATTGCCTATCAAAGGGCATCGTGCATCAATTCAGTGCACCATATGAACCACAACAGAATGGGGTGGCCGAACGTAAAAACAGAACATTGATTGAGGCTGCAAGGACAATGCTTTCGGATTCAAAGCTTCCTACCATGTTTTGGGGGGAGGCAGTGAATACCGCGTGCCATATTTTAAATAGAGTCCTTACAGTCAAATCATTGAACAAAACATGTTATGAAATTTTGAATAAACGGCCACCTAACTTAACTGGATTCGAACCGTTTGGAGTACCATGTACACTTTTAAGGACAAAACATCAACCGAAGTTTGGTGAAAAGGCTGACGAAGGATACTTCCTAGGTTATGTGCCAAACTCACCAAACAAACGGGTTTTTAACAAAAGGAATGGTACTGTGGAGATTGTGTATAATATTGAAGTCACAAGTTATACACATGAACCCCAAACTGGTCCGGAATGGATATTTGACTATGATAAGTTATTTGAGTCATTTAACATTCCTTTGGATGATACTGCAGGTACAATTGATAAAGACATGGCGACGTTACATCTAAATGACGATGGCCATATTTTTCCAAGGACCACATTCGAATCTACGTCCGAGCCTACTGCGACTGTAGATGGGTCTCCAGAAGTTGCTAATCCAGAAGAACCTAACACTGAGAATCAGACTCAAGCATCAAGTTCTGCCTCTGAGGAAAACGTCCGTGAGGAAGAGAATGTGGGAGCTGAGCCTGTTCCCCCTTTAGGTGAAATAGGATCCAACTTAGGAGATAATCTAAGGGTAGACGAAATAGAGACCTCTAGGATTAACAAGAACCATCCTATAGATAGCATCATAGGAAATCCTAACGAGGGTGTGAGGACTCGGAGTAGTGTAAATAACAACACTGTGTTGTTGTCGATGATAAACGACTCCGAGGCATATCATACATGTCTATATTCGTGTTTCATATCGCAAGTAGAGCCCAAAAACGTGCAAATGGCACTTAAGGACAACTCCTGGGTTGAAGCGATGCAGGAAGAACTTTCACAATTTAGGAAACTAGAAGTGTGGGAGTTAGTTCCGTTACCTCGTGGGGAGATTGCAATAGGAACCAAATGGGTTTTTAAGTGCAAAAGAGACGATCGGGGTATAGTCACGCGCAACAAGGCAAGATTAGTTGTAAAGGGTTTCAACCAAGAGGAGGGAATCGATTACAATGAAGTGTTTGCACCTGTAGCAAGGTTAGAAGCAATTAGGTTGTTTTTAGCTTTTGCCTCCTTCAAGGGTTTTAAAGTATATCAACTGGACGTTAAGAGTGCTTTCCTGTATGGGAAAGTGAAGGAGTTAGTGTATGTAGAACAACCGCCCGGGTTTACAGATCCCAAATATCCTGATAGAGTATATCGCTTAGATAAGGCTCTTTACGGATTACATCAGGCACCTAGGGCATGGTATGAGACTCTATCGAACCATCTCTTAGAAAACGGCTTTGAGAGGGGTAGGATAGATAGTACTCTTTTTGTGAAGAGAAAAGGAGATCACTTTATCTTGGTGCAAGTGTACGTCGATGATATCATCTTTGGATCATCAGACGAACAGATGTGCAAAGATTTTGAGAAGGTGATGAAGTCGAAGTTCGAGATGAGTGCTATGGGGGAGTTGAATTTCTTTTTGGGGTTACAAGTTGACCAGAAGAAGGAAGGCATGTTTATCCATCAGACCAAGTATGTCTATGACATATTGGAACGGTTTGGGATGGAAGGAACAAAGTTGACTGCCCATTTCAGCACGCCGATTCAAGTGAATCACAATCTCGGGCCGGGTACTGATGGTGATACCGATGTGGATCCGACTTTATATCGGGCCATGATTGGGTCACTTATGTATTTAACTGCTTCAAGACCTGATATTATGTTTGCTGTTTGTATTTGTGCTAGGTTTCAAGCGAATCCGAAGGAGATGCATATGAAAGCTGTGAAGCGGATTCTACGATACCTCAAGTCGAAACCGAAGCTGGGACTTTGGTATCACGCGGAGGGAGATCTAGAGTTGGAAGCGTTCACAGATTCTGACTACGGAGGATGCAGCTTAACGCGCAAATCAACGACTGGAGGTTGTCAGTTCCTAGGAGGGAGACTGGTATCCTGGCAATGCAAGAAACAAACATCGGTAGCCGTGTCAACGTGCGAGGCCGAGTATGTTGCTGCTGGTAGTTGCTGTTCACAGGTTCTGTGGATACAACAACAATTGCGGGATTACGGTTTGGCTTATACTCAAACTCCAATTAGGATAGACAATCAATCTACTATTGCGATAACAAATAATCCAGTTAAACACAGTAAAACAAAGCACATTGACATAAGGCATCATTTTATTCGTGATTGTGCTGAAAAGAATTTGATCAAACTGGTAAAGGTGGCAACTGAAGATAATAATGCTGATTTATTTACCAAAGCGTTTGATAAGTCACGTTTTGAGTATTTAATTCAACTTAATGGAATGCGCAACCCAGAGTAAATTGACCTTAGTAGTATTTTATTTCCTTTTATAGTTGTTATATTTCTTTCTTTTTACTGTAGTCTGCTAATTTAGGAAAGTTTCTAATTTAGGTAAGTTTCTAATTTAGGAAAGTTTCTATTTTTAGTAAGTTTCTATTTTTAGTAAGTTAGTAGATTAGCTTAGTTTAATGCGTTTTGCTATGAAAAACAAAAGAAAAAAGAGAGAAAATTACAAAAATACAAAAAAAAGAGAATATCAGAAAAGGAGTTAAGTCTTAGATACATAGGTTCAAAGTGACGAAAATTAGCACCGTCGTTACAGATTCTAAGTGTTTAGGCTTTCACACATAATGCAACTAAATCCTAAGTGTTATACTTTATTTAGTTTGATGTGTTGGTAGGCATAATACATATAGGGTATCTAAAGGCTAATAAAATATTCTAGAAAAAGTCAAACGTGTCACTAGCTTAGATGTATGACCAATCGGTCTTAATTTTTATGTACAAGACATACAAACATTGAGTCTAAATGAGGTATGCAAACTTTCTGGGGATGTATAGCAACATCAAATACGTCTGAAAATGGAAAGAATAGAAATATCATGAAAAACTGAGAGTCGAAAACATGCAACTCTGTTGTACGTAAGTACAGACCTGTTGTCTCTGTTTAGATTCGGGTTAGCAGACATGTCGCTTTGTTGTACGTCAGTACAGACCTGTCACCGCTATCTGCTAACTTTAAAATTAAACCTTAAGTCGAACTAAGACACTTTGTTGTATGAGAATACAGACCTGTGTCCGATGTTTGTCTTTTAAAGAAAGTTTGCAAATACCAACAAGTTAGAATTTTGTCTGTGTGCCTCGATCATAAAAGTATGTCTAAGTCTGAGTCACGTAAGATAATTTCCTGATAAATAAAAAGGCCAAGGGATATTCCGAAATGTAGAGTGTTTAACAGGGTAAAATACCAACAATCGGCTAAATGGGTATGTCACGACAAACAATCAAAGGAATCAAAAATTCCTAAGTGTGAAAGTTTAAGTACTGAAAGTTAGTATCGGACATCGCTATCTGATTGAACCTTTCTTAGACTATACTCACCAAAAATATGTTGTTTGGTATTTAGCGTAGCCTGTAAATTTATTTTTATAACTTAAGTCTAGATTAAATTTTTTAGTCAAAATTTTATTTTATTTTAATTTATTTTTACCTTATTTTATTTTATTTTATTTTAGTTTAGTTTAATTTTTACTTAGGTAAAAGGTCAAAAATTACTGAGGGTGCATTCAAAGTTGGATAAAATATACAATGCGTGAAATATCTGAGCTTAGGGTAAAAGATTTGGCATAGTTTATCTGGTTACACTACACAGTAGAAAATAGTTGGTAAAAGTTGAAAATATTTCAAAATTTCCGAAATTTTTCTAAGTGTTGGAAATTTCGAATCTAAGACAGACTCGAATGTGAGATACTTCGAATCTGTCAGTAGACTCGAAATTGCATAGACTCGAAGGTAGGTAGTATAAATAGGTCCACAGTAATGGCATTTATTTCTTACTACCCTCGAATCTGATTTCTCGAATCTGTCTTTGGCGATCTCGAATCTATTCTCGAGTCTATCGAATCTCTACTAAACGACATTTCGTCGAGTTTGAAGTCTTTGTGTTCGATTCTAATCTCATATCTAGGTATAATCAACAGGATTGTACAAGATTTTGGTGGTTTAATACACAAATTTGGACTTAAACATCACATTTTGATGTTCTATTGGTCAAAATTGGGTTTTTGCAAAATTACCAAGTTTGGACTAATAAAAGATCAAATTAAAAGCATAAATCTATAATTAGAACCTAGTTGAACTAATGTATGTGATTTGCTACGTTCAAAATGGTTAAAATTGTTGGTTTTTGTTGAAATAAGGTCCGACGGCCTTTCGAATCTGATAATAGGTTCGAATCTGATCATGGCTTTCTCGAATCTATCAATAGATTCGAGATGACCAGATATTCGAATCTGTCTATCAGACTCGAATAGGGTATTTTCGAATCTGTCCATCACATTCGAATATGGGCACTTCGAATCTGTTTCTCTCGATTCTGTACTTCATTTATTTTGTTGAATTTAAATTTTATTAACCTTGTGAAAATTTAATTGTGTTAGATTGTGTATTTAATCAAATACAAGATAAAACAAATTTGAATTTAAACAAGTTTATTGATTTTTAATAATAATCTAACAATTTTATGTATTGTGCAGATATGGCGCTTCGTGCTTTCGTCCCTAAGCACAATATGGTTCTTAATCCAGATAATCATATCCCTGAGGCGCAGGGTTATCGTGAAGTGTTGGACTTCTTAGCTGAATCCAGAATAAGCTACGCTTTGTTTCAGAACATTCCGATTGTAATCTCATATGTGAGGCAGTTCTATGATCACTTACAAGTTGACTGCTCTGTCACCCCGACAGTGCTGAGAACGAGGATCGCAGAGCAACCGTTGGTATTCTCTGCTGATATGCTGCGTCAAGTGTTGCAGCTAGGATCTGAGGAAGAGGAGTCTGGGCCTATTGACTTTCCACTAAGTAGTAGGCAAGCGGCTTTTCAACGAATGGGTTACAGTCTAGATGTAACAAAGTCGTCTTATATGAAGAGTGGCCTGATCGGGCAATGGCGATTCTTAGTGCATGTCTTCATGATCTGTTTTGCACCGAAGAAAGCTGGATTTGATTACATTGTATCAAAAATCCAATCAGCAATGATCGCGATGGTGTACAATAAGAAGTTTAGTTTCTCGCAGCTGATTTTCTCAGAATTTATTCATCAAATTACAGCTCCTGAGAGAGAAAGGTTCCTGTTGTATCCGAGGTTCGTGATGATGTTGATACGTCACTTTTTGCCAAGTCTGCCACAATCGAATGATTCTTTGAGCGTAAATATAATGGAAAAACGCATATTTGCTGATTGTTCCTCACACCGAGGAAGATTGGCTGTTCCTACTGCTCGTCCGTTGTTTGGAGCTATCTTAGACAGGAACTTTGTGGCACCTGATAATGCCAACTGGGCATGTGAAATAGAAGTTCAACAGCAACAGCAACAGCAACAGCAACAGCAACAGCTACCGCATCAGCAACCGCTTCAGACTCGTGCTCGTCCACGTGATCCAAGGCGAAGACAAAGCGATATTACAACTCAGTCTCAGGCGTCTAGGCCTTCTACGAGTCAGCCGGAGCCAGAGGTACAGGAAGCTGGGCCTTCAAGTGCCAATCCAGAAACCGAGCAAATAGCCCAAACATTGGAGGAAATATGGGCTTCGGGTCCACATGCAAATGAAGATGTTGCAGCAGCATTGGTGGATGAGCTGCTGAGTCCGCCAGGAGATAATGATGATCTATTTCGTGATGTTGACGAATATGAGCCAGAGGGGGCTGAGGCAGGATTGACATCTTCAGAATCTGAAACCGAATCAGATGAAGTTCATGAGGTGGTAACTACCGAAACTGGAAGTCGTTTTGAGACTTATGGTTCTAGATTGATTGTCAATCAAGGTGGTTCGAGGAGGAGAGAGACCAGGGAATTGGAGGAGTCCGATTATGAAGAAGAAGAGATTGCTACGTTAGTGACGAGGCCACGCGCAAAACGTCATAGATTTATGCAAGGGTCGTCTTCAATCTCGGAAGCGCAACCAGAAACCTCTCAAGCCCAAACCCAAGCACCAACCACAGATTCACCATCACCGCCACCTCAGCAACACGAACCCTATATTCCGCCACCATTCAATCCTTCTCCCCTTCAGTCCATTCCATCTATGCCAGAAGCATACAATGAAAATCAAAGATTACTGCAGCTGAAGAGTCGAGTGGATTTTCAGCACGTTCAAATTATGACTCTCACTAAAGCAGTTGGTGAACTCCAAGCACATAACGCTAATCTGGATAAGGAGAATGCTGAGTTGAGAATGATTATTGAAGGTGTAAGAGATGAAAACACTGAGCTTAAATCTTTTGTCACTGACCAATCGTCTGAGATCCGAGCAATGCGGTCCCTCCTAGAGCAGCTTATGAAAAATCTACAAACTCAGGGGGAGACAAGTTGTAAAGATCAGGAAGTTCAGCGAGAAGATGATGATGATGAAGGCAATGATCCCAGTGCAAATAAAGAGATTGAGTCTGTAGATTTTCCTGCAGCTCAAGTTACTCAAATTCAGGGGGAGCCTAGTCAAGGCGAAGGAAACAGGGGTGAAGCTAGTTCGTCTAAGGAGCCTACAGACTTTGAAATCAGTGAGATGATTGACGCGCTCATGGATCTTGATGATGATCCACTGGATGTAGGCTTTGATAACGAAGATGAAGAGCTTGAAGAAGGGGAGATTGCGCCAGAGGAGATAGTCGACTGGCGATCAGATGATGAAGTACTTGCTGATGAGGATGATGAAGCTGACGAGATAATTGTGCAGCAGAATCCTATCACAGATACTTATATGATTGATGGACATAACATTGTCGATGCAGATATAGTGAATGTTGCCTTAAATCCTCAGCCATCGACAGAGGAACCTGCAAGAGAGCTAACCAATGAAGAAAAACGAAAGCTATGGTTCAGGGCTGAGGAGAAGGAAGCAGCAATTAAAAGGACAATGAGGGTGCCAGGTACGGGGAAGCTGTCTGAGAGAATTCTAAGCTGGTTCTTTGACAGAGAACTGCAGCTATTCATAATAAAGAGAAAAGACGGGCTTCAGTACATGAGGCGAACCTTAAAGGCGTTCAACTCCTTGCCAAAGATTGAAATTGCAGATTTAGCATGGAAAGATCTGATCAATATTGGCAATGATCCCTATGCGGACGTTATCGCAAGAATAATAAGAAAGGAGGGAAGATCGAGGAAATTTGAGCGCCTGAGTCCAAGAGTTGGGAAAAGAGTTGAGGATCCATCACGTATCGACCCTCTAACTGGTAGACCTTGGATGAGGATTCATTATAAGCCAGCCAGGTGTCTTAGGAAGGTACCTCTCAAGCCAATGCCACAAAACATTCTGAAGAATCTGAAGTGGTGGTATGCTGACACAGAAACTGGGGAAGCGGTTATGGAAGACTTAGAAGAAAAGGTTATTCTTAGAGTCTATGACCCGCTTCACCTGGTGAACTTATCCAAAGAAGACTTGCAGATCTTGTATAACTGTAAGATTTCCAGTGACGCACATATGGATGCTGAAGCGAGTAAATATGAAAATGTAGTCAAGGTATGTGTAGAAAAAGGTCTGTATGCTGGTAGTATTTTGAATCAATAATAAACCATGTTCTTAAATCAAATGTGTGAATTATTAGAAGCTATCGTCAAGGGGGAGTCTGTTGGTACATCCCGTGTGACGATAGCAGTCTAAGTTGTCTTACATTGTGATTTTGCATATGTTTGGTATGTATATATTATATATGATTGATGTTTATCAGTGTTTGTATGTTTGAACTTGATGTAATGTATTACAAGAAGTTTAAACATAAAACTCAAAGATAAAATCAATCATAAGGTAATATTATAAGTTTCATCACTTAAGTGTTTAAGTGTATTGGTTAGATTCGAATATGTAAAGGAAGACATTCGAATCTGTGATAGATTCGAATGTATCCTTAGATTCGAATATAGGTTAGATTCGAATCTGTCAGATGGACAGATTCGAATGAGGCCTTAGACCAGATTCGAGGTTGGCCCACAACAGACTCGAATCAGGGTCTATAATTAGGGATAGACTCGAATGATTAAGTGACCTTTGGCAGAATTCGTGAGGAATTAAGCAATAGGCGATCTCGAGTTTATCAGCTAGGTGAGTCCCATTTCGGAGAGAATTAGTACGTAGGATCGTTCGTGTGTCGTTCGTTCAGCGTCTAATAGTCTCCGTGTTTCCGTTGGTTGAGAGTTGTCCGTCTGACCGTAAACGAGGATTCCGCACTCGTTCACGGATCCGCGTCTAGATAGATCTGTCAGTGGTAGACCTTACAGTATCCGATCGTGATAGTCGTTTCACCTCTAGATTCTGGCAAGCACTACAAGACGGGATGGGTACTCGAATCTCAATGAGTACAGCTTATCACCCTAATGCAGACGGCCAAAGTGAACGCACTATCTTGACTCTTGAAGATATGCTCCGTGCCTGCATTATTGATCTAGGTGGTAACTGGGATGACCACTTGCCTTTGGTCGAATTCTCGTATAATAACAGTTATCATTCAACGATCAAGATGGCTCCTTTTGAAGCTTTGTACGGAAGAAAGTGCAGAACTCCCGAAAATTATAATGCAGCAACTGTAAGCAATGCTTAGTGAGTTTATAGATTTTCAATATTAACATGCGTGTCAAGCGGATCATCAGTCTAGCGTGATATGTCTTGGCTGCCGCTATAGCCCTCATGATTGAGATATATAATCATAGAATTGGATGATGTTCAAGCCACACTCACACTTAAATCGTGGGGATCAGCCACTTACTGGGCTAGCTACCAGTAAGTCAATATGGCGGAACATCGGAGGTCATTACCAAGTTCATAAGAACTGGTGAAATAGCCAGGTCTAGAACAATAGACCATTAAGGCTAATCAAGCTGAATAAATCTATCAAGTGTCTGATCAATAGTGCAAGCTTAAGTCATAGAAGTCATGATAGCAATGAATCATAAAGCAATATCTGAAGAAGTCTTAAATGCAATATGAAATGATAATCAAATAGCTATCATGATCCACTAGGCAACACCGAACCATGGTGTGCACAAGTCTCAATCCAGCTGATACAATGAATGTCAATAAATCTAACATCAACAATATATCTCAACCGGAATTTAAACATGTTCAATTTGAATATCTATAACTCACTGGTCTGGGTCTTTATCAAACAGATATAAAAATCTGCCACATGAGTTATCTCAGGATTTTATCTTTTTCAATCTGTTCTCTGTAAATCAAGTCTTTGGCCTGCTTTTTAAGTCTTTAAATCTCTATGTTCAGAATTTCACTGAACCTGTCCAGAATTATCATGATAATATCCTGTCAATTTCATCATCTTTATCATCATCATTTTAGTCTTTAAATTCTTGAATTTTATCTGATTCTGATAACTGATAATCTTATCAATCTTTTGTTTGTTCATATTCTTTATTCTTGTAAATTCTCCAAAAGTTCTCTCTCTCTCTATATATATATATATATATATATATATATATATATATATATATATATATATATATATATTATATAACTAAAAGCATATGCATAAAAATCATTTATTTAATTAAAATATCAAAATACATAAAATTGGGTTTCGGATTACTCAATTTCGGATTCACCCGGATTGGGGACCCGGATTCGGATCATCCGGATCCGGACCAAACCATCATCCGAATTCGGATATAGGACCGAAATTGGTTTCATCCGAATTGTTCATAAGTCCGAATTAACAACCATCCTAATTCGGATCACTCATCCGAAATATAACAATATCCGAATTAGGATCATATTCAAAATGACAAATCCGAAGTAGAACATATCGCCCGAAGTATAGGGACCCGAAATAGGCACCATCCGAATTCGGTTAAACCCGAATTCGGATCCTATACATAGCATTTTTCCCAGATTTGTTCTTGATGTTCTTCATATTGTTCATACGAATTTTTACATAAAATTCACAAAACTTATTTATAATCAACATGCAATGTATTATTTTGATACATTATCATTATTGGAGTGTTTTTATACATTTTTCCCTATCAATAACATCATCAATTGGTCAAGATCAT